>LPNX010289872.1:30879-73297 GCA_001517045.1 Pseudotsuga menziesii
ATATGACGTGATCATATGAGAACATATATTTTTAAGTTTTCTGTCATTATGCTTTTAGATGCTCCACAACCATCCACAAACACAAACACGAGACACAAGTAATCTTCATTAATTTGAACTCATGACCTCTACATCATGTCTTCATATCAAGTGAATCACAATGAACGACATGTGGTTCCATGTGGGTTAACATCCCATCACACTTATATCAAGAAAAAAGAGTGAGTGTATTGTTTATGGGTCCTATGTTTGAAATTAAAATATATTTATGATGTGGTTGTAAATGTATTTTATGTCTTTTGTTGTAATAATATAATTATTTTTTAGCATGGTTAATTTACTTGTAGTTTAATAGTATAGTAAATTGGTGGTATCACTTAAGGTATTTTGGTATATTTAAAACTATGAATCCTTAGAATGACATGTATTTAGAGTGATACTTTATTAACTCGAAGTTTTAAAGTGAGATCCAAGTATATATAAATAGATTAAAATAGTGAGATAAAAAGATTTGGTGAGAGCTATGTCCTTAACTCCATATACTTGAAGATTCTTTAGATAATGTTCATTTTATCTTTTTAGTAGGATTTAGAGGGTGTAGAATTTAACTTGATTATTGGATCCTTGGCCTATTGCATACTACATCATAAAGAAATATGAAGAATCAACATAAATCACTATCCTCATCTCACAAATACTAGGATACCCTTGACTTTCTCCATCGAAGAATCCCCATAATCTTTCTTGATTGATATGGGGTCTTAGTAACACTAGTAGACACTTTTGCAGAATTTTTTTATTATCGACCCAAGATAATTTCACTTGACATGTTATCTGTGTGATGATGAGAACTTAATCTTGAAATAACATATAATTCATTGACCACCAAATTCCATAAACAAATAAACACCAAATAAACAAGTCAGCGCCTTATAGGTTGATGCTGACTTATTTGTTAACCAATCAAAGAGACAATCAAGTAAATTCATCTTATGCCATTTTGATTTACCAAACATTAGTTGTGTTACACTATTCCAAACCTCTCTATAAAAGGGATAGTCCATGAACATATAATCCATTGATATTTCACTACATTTACAAAGGATACATCTACCTAACCCCACCCAGCTCTTCTTTTGTCCATTGTCCCTAGTTAAGAGCTTATTAGCTAAGGGAAACCACAATAAAATCATGGATTTTAAGGGACAAGATAAATCATGCATTCTCAACTAGGCATTTCCAAACTTTGAGAGTCTCAAAAACTTCAGATTTGAGTTTGAGAAAGTATACCCAATAGAACCTTGCTTAATCATCTATGAAGGTCAACCCATACCTTAATCCTCCACAAGAGAGTGTGGGAAGAGGCTCGATGAGGTCTGAATGAACCAAATCAAGTGCTTGGACAACTCTCATTTCTTTCCCTTTCTCATAGCTACACTATGGATGCTTTCCCACTGCACATCCTATGCAAGCGCCATTTGAGATCTTGATTGAAGGAAACCCTTACACCATACCTTTTTTTCTCAATGCTTGGAGGTACCTCTAGTTTAGATGGTCATATCTGTCATGTCCCAAATTTTGCATTGGTTCACAATGTCCTAATCACATTTTTCATATTCATTAGACTTCGTCAAATTGATGCTAAGCCAAGGAGGAAAATAACTAATTTCCTAGGTTGGGGGTGGAAGCTTTGGGATTTGGAATAAGGGGGACAATAAATAATTTTCAGACATTAGAATGGAATAAATATTTAATAATGGAGCTTATTAAATAAATACAAGAGAAAATTTAAGTGGCAATGGAGCATAGAGACACATGGAGACTATGGGGACCAAACAAGCTAGAATTTATGTGCCACATGGCATCCTCCTCTAGCAATTTCGAATCCATGGGAATCCTAAATGTTCTTGGATGAGTTATAAGGCTAATACAATTGGCCATATGCATCATAGGTCAAATTTAGAAGGAAATGTAACTTACATGGGAGAGGAAGAGTCATTTTGGAGCTAGTGAGACACTTGGACTAGATTCCCTAGCTCTATGACAACAATGATGAAGATGCTATGACACCTATGAAACAAATAAGATATGAAGGCTGATATATGACATGTCAGGTTGAAATAGAGAATCTAAGAGGGAGCTCATGTGATTTAGGGAATCTCAATGGGTTCCTACTCAAATTGGGGGAAGATGGAAGGCTAGGAAAGGGAGGACACAGGGCAAATCTTGAGCCCACACCCAAATTTGAATTAGCTTGATTTTGTGGATGGATTGGTAAACTTATAAGGATAAGGATGTTTATAAAATATAGAAATAAACTGAGAGAATGGCATTTTTATCATTTGAGAAATTGTCATTTGTGAATTGTGAGAGCTAGTGGATGACTAGTTTTCTTGCCTTAGCCAATTTCGAGGGTGAAATATTTCCATCCAAGTTGGTGTTTGGAGAGGCCACACAAGAATTTCATGGAGATTTAATGGAGTTGTAATTGTAGTTTTAAGCTACATGGAATCTCACAGGTTCTTCTATTGCAGTACTTCATCTCAACCATTTCCAGTTTTCATTGCATATTCTTGCTCATGGAGGGATTGCACCTTGGGTGAGATATTGTACTTTGTGGGACATATTATTTATGATTGTAATAAGTCAAATATTATTTTTTATTCATTCTCAAAAAGTTTCAAGTCTAAATACCCAAGAATTGTATGTTAAATTGATTTTTAATGAGCAAACAATGACCATTTCCACTCTATTTTGATATATGCCATGGAAATGTTGATTATTTCGAATGGAGGAATATATATCTGATAAATGTATGATGAATGGAATGTAATTAATGTGTATTATAGGTTTCATTTTCAGTAATTAAGCATTGGAATCCATTTTACTGATTTTAATGGCATTGGGAGAAGATTTGGTGCCTTTTCCCAAGGGTCGAAATAGTGATTTGGGAGCTGTTTTGGAGAGAGTCATAAAAGCATGTATAAAATGAAACATGATGCATATGAGACCTTAAAAATTTACTTTAAACATCCTCTACATCTTTTCATAAATTCAAGTGGGGTTGATAGCATTCGAGAATCCATTTCCAACATTTGCCCTGGGGGGAATTGGAACCCCAATTTTCTAGTAAAGACTCCTACTTTGATTAGAATATAAAAATAGTTTGCAGAAGTGATTGGAGGGTTATAAATAATATTTGAACATAATATTCAAGTATTAATATCAGTAATACACACTCTGAAAATATTTTAGAGAATTTGGGCCAATTTGGAGACATAGACATCAAAACTAGTCAAGGGTCAAAATTGGGGAAAAAGTGAAAAAATGGTCATTTAATTAAAAATCTTAAAAAAAACATTGCAATGGTAGCAGAGCATGATATTGGCACATGATTTGGTCTCATATTCACGAGGACAAGAATTCAGGGACCACCATTATATATTGAAACCCAAAAGTGCTTTTGTTGAAGAGGAAACAATGACTAGGGATGAAAAGGGAACCTCACATGATGGTAAGGAGCATATAAAAATCATGGAACCTATAATTTAAGACATGACCAAGAATATTATGAAAGGATTCAAATTTTTGGCTATCCAAGGTTGGAGAAAATATATTGATCTTAAGAAAATGAAGGGGAAAATGCATCATCTTGCTTGAAGGAGCAAAATGAGGATACCCATGAACCACCTAGTTATGAAATAGGTGAAGTAGAAGAAGTAGTACATGAAGAGGATCAAAATTCACTCCAAAGTGACTCTGAAAAATATGAAGAGACATCACATGAGTATGAATAAGTTTCTATTGAAAATACTGAAGATCATTTTGAGACACATTCTACCTTGGAAATGAAACAAAGAGCATCTACTGATGGATGCTTGAACTATGAAGGAGTACCTATTGATGGGTGCTCACAAATCTATGTTGGTGATAGAGAGATCAGATTTCAAAATTTTTATTCAAGTCAAATTTATAGTAAACATGAAAATGAATACCTTTTAGTAGTTTAAGAAGAAACAAGATCAACTTCCCCATCACCACTTGAGCTTCATGAAGTTGGTCCAAGCAAGAAGGAAGAAGATGAGGAGGTTCATTTGCAAGAGCCTCATTTTATTGAAGGGTCCTTAAAGATGAATGAAAATAATATCCAATAGGCGCTTAGAATACTACATGACACTAAATCATTGGTGTCAAATTCTTGTTGGAAAATTTCTTCATTGGAGGATCCATCCTTCCTTGAAGACATGGAGAAGATTCAAAGATCAATGTGAAACATTGAAGGTAATTTCATGTCTTTTATTTTTTATAGAAACAATTTGGTTGAGACTAATGAATGTTTACATGAAGTATACTTGAATAATAATGAGGATATTCATAATCTCCAAATTCAAAATGAGCGACTTCTAGAGAGGCTACAAGATACTTGTTCTTCCTCCCATGTTTCAGATTGTCATATGGTAGATTGCTTGGAGGACTCTCATGACATGGTGGATCATGAGAAATTTATAAGTTTGAATGTGTTTGATGTGTGTGAATATGAACTTGAAGAGATCCAAACACTTGATGCGATGAAAGAGGAACTTGAATTGTCCCTTGATGAAGGTTATGCAATTTTTAAAGAAGAGCATGATTCCTCTACATTGGGAGCAATCTATGACAAAGGTTTCACACTTTTGAAGAAGCTGCATGATACTACCCATATGGATCCTTCCCATGATGAAAATTCTGCACTTTTTTATCATTTGGTTCAGTTAGTTAATTCTCCTACATCCTACAATTCCATGTTTTGCAACATTAGTCTCAATGAGGTATGGGTGAAAGGGTTCTTTTTTATGGTCCCACATGAGGAGTATGAAACTCCTAGATTTACTTTTTATGATGACATGGTTGGAGCACATTATTATTCACATTTGCAACAAAATACTTTGTTACTTTATGATGATGCACATCTACATGGTTGCACCTATGATATGCATTTGAGTCACTTGAAGACTCATGGTTTTTCTTGCTCAACAGGGTTCATTTCATATTGGAGGAACTTCATCCAATACTGGGGTGAATAGATTTATGATGGGAAAAAGTTTTTATTTCCAGCCACATACTTTGCTATATATTTATTATTCTCTCATTCATGGATATATGGGTGAGACTTTTTTGAGTCATTTGAAGTCTCCTTGTTGTTTTTGCTCATTATTTGGTTCATATATGTGATAATATTCTTCATTCACTTCTTGGATGAAAGAATACACGGCTGAACATTTTTATGCATGTCACATCCTTTTGGAGAAGAATTATAGGACATGGGATCCTCACCTATGTCATTGGAGAATATTTGATTGGTCACTTGAATCTTGTATGCACATGGCAAATGGTGGTCTACTTACTTGGAGGTATAAGCACTTTCATGATTTTTTGATCAGACACCTCCTTGATGTACATGTTTATTATGTTTTTATGTACTTTGATGATATATATTATGTACTCATGATATTTGGAAGAATGAATAAAATAAAATGGGATCTTGAAATTCTCTTTCCTAATGGTATGGGTTGGAGAGAACTCTTAATTGTTGGAGTGCAATACAAGCAATGGGACCCTGGGATAGTTTTTAGTCCCATTGATTTCAATTTTTTTGGGAAACAAGCAGTATGGGAGATGTATTCACCACTTAATAAAGTGATTTTAATTAGATTACTGCAGTAGCAAGCATGGTCGTTCCTCTCTCAAATATTCATGGAATCTAAAAGACTCAGAGTTGGGAAACTCAGTGGCAACTTCGAAGAATCATACAAAAAGAAGGTTTTTCAACACCCATGTTTGAAATTGCTTCAGGACAACCAATATTGGGAAGTGAGGATTTGTCATGTCCCAAATGTTTCATTGGGTCACAATGGCCTAATCACATTTTCCATATTCATTACAATTTGTAAAATTGATGCTAAGGGTCAAATATTTGCCAAGGTGGAAAATTGCTAGTTTCTTAGGTTGGGGGTGGAAACTTTGGGATTTGGAATAAGGGAATAAATAAATAATGTTAAGACATTAGAATGGAATAAATATTTAATAATGGAGGTTATTAGATAACTACAAGAGAAATTTGAGTGACAATGGAGCATGTAGACACATGGAGACTATAGGGCCCACACAAGCTAGAATTTATGTGCCACATGGAATCCTCCTCTTGCAATTTCGAACCCATGGGAAGCCTAAATGTTCTTGAATGAGATATAAGTCTAATAGAATTGGCCATATTCATCATAGGTATAATTTGGAAGGAAATGTAACTTAAATGGGAGAGGAAGAGTCATTTTGGAGTTAGTGAGACACTTGGACTCGATTCCCTAGCTCTATGACAACAATGATGACTATGCTATGAAACCTATGATACAAATCAGATATTAAGGCTAACATATGACATATCTGACATTTAAGGTTGAAAGAGAGAATCCAAGGGGGCGCTCATGTGAGTTGGGGAAGCTCAATGGGTTCCTACTCAAACTGGGGGAAGATGGAAGGCTAGGAAAGAGAGGAAACATGGAAAATATTGAGCCTGCACCCAAATTACAATTGGATTGATTGTGGATGGATTGGTAAAATTATAAGTCTAAGGATGTTAATAAAATACATGAATCAACCAAGAGAATGGATTTTGATCATTTGATAAATTGTCATTTGTGAATTGTGAGACCTAGTGGATGACTAGTTTTCTTGTCTTAGCCAATTTCGAGGGTGAAAGATTCCCATCCAATTTGGTGTTTGGAGAGGCCACTCAGGTATTGCATGGAGATTTAATGGAGTTGTAATTGAATTTGTAAGCTATATGGCAGCTCGTGGGTTCTTCTATTGCATCACTTCATCTAAACCATTTCCAATTTTCATTGCATATTCTTGCTCATGGAAGGATTGTGCCTTGGGCGAACGATTGTACTTTGTGGGAGATATTATCCTAGTATATTTATGATTGTAATGAATTAAATATGTTTTTTTCTTCATTCTTAGAAATTTTCAAGTCGAAATACCCAATATTTGCATGTCAAATTGATTTTTAATGAGCAAACAATGACCATTTCCACTCTATTTTGATATATGCCATGGAAATGCTGATTATTTTGAATGGATGAATGCCTCTCTAATAAATGTATGATGAATGGAATATAATTAATGTTTATTACAAGTTTCATGTTTATTAATTAAGCATTGGAAGCCCATTTACTCATTTTAATTGCATTGGGAGAAGTGAGCCTAGTGAACCAGACAAGGATAACTTGTTTGAACTTTAGAAGACCTTTGGAAGTACTTCTAGGAAGTGCTTGTTGTACTATATCACATGTGCATACCCCATGGGGGAATTGTAATAAATATTCTAGCATGATAGTGTTTGTAAAAGACTCGGTCTCTTAGACTTTATTTATCAATCCGATCAGCCCAGGGTGTTTTTTCCCTTGGTTATTATTGGTTGTTGAATAAACGACTGATAATTTCTGAGTTTTTCACTCCATACCTCCAAAGTTGGGGTGGTCGGCTTGGCATTTAGGCCTATTGAGGTTATTAGAGTCTATGTGTCAATGTATAAACATGCTAGGCATCATGGTCGAGTCATATGAACATGTTTAAGTCCCCCTAGGTTTTTTAATTTTTTTAATTTTTTTAATTTTTTCAGTGTTTTTTATTAAAATTTATTTTTTCCAAAAACTTAGGCTATTTTTTAATAGTTTAATTGGAAAATTTGATTTTGTAATAAAAGTGGGCCAAATAATCAGTTTCAGTCATGTAGGTGCTCATTTTCAAGATAAGAGCACCATGTAAACCCATGGACCCACTATTTTCTAGTTTTTAGTGATTTTCCATCACTCAGGTTAGAAATCCCCAAAAAATCAATTATTGATTATTTTAATCAATAAATTGATGAATAATGGAGCAAATCCAGAATCCTAGATCAGAGGATTCTCAGCCGATTTGATTGAAATCAGTCAGATCTGAACCAGATTGACTGTATCTGACAAATCCTTGACTGAAGGAGGTGATCAAATCAGATCCAGAGTTGATATTCAACAGCCTTTATGGGGAATTATTCCCTCTCTCTCTCCTCCACACATGTGGAATATCCTGGGAGCTCTGTGGACTCATGTGTCGGTTTATGGGTTGATGTGTCAGCTCAATCAAGCCCCTGATTGACAAGTAGGCTTAGTTGAGTTTTAGATCTACATTGATTGACTCTCCATTAGCTGATTTGATCTATCTCCTCGGGATTTGCGCCCCCCCTGTGCTGGATCTCCTGGATTTTGTATAAATCAAAGCACAAGCAGCCTCTTCCAAGCTATTTAGAACTGGGATTGAGGTGTTGTTGCTCTTGTTTTGTATTGTTTATTATTCTGGAATAAAGAAGCTTTGGAGGCAATATCTATGGTGTAATGCTCTTCATGTGTGGATGGTGATTGTTAAATCCTTATGAGGTATAATCTGTGTTATTTATCACTACTTTTACTAGTTAATTGTTGTCCTTGAAGGAGAGAGATCCCTCCTGTTAGGGTAAGAGTTTATTCTAGTTTTATTTATGCTCTTAGTGCTGCTTGTTTCATATCTATTGGATTTGTATGTATTTTAAGTTTAATTGCATGCTTTCCAATTATCTCTTCCAGCAACACCTATTTTTTAACCATCTATTTGTGCATGGATTTCTAAGTTGCAAGTGATATCGCTTGTAGAAGAGGTTGAACTGGTTTGCATATTCATCATCTTGAAGATCTTCTGAATGACATAGTCCCTCGGTGTTCCACCAAAGCAGACTCCAAATCCCAACATTCCCAGGCTTCCAACACTCTTTCTCTCTCTTCCTCCTTCAAAATCTTAATTTATCTTCAAATTGGTTACTTTTAAAGAATCGTATTGCTTAGATCTGTCTCACAAAGAAAATTACATATAGATATAGTTAGTAATATCCTTTCTTAAGTTTAGATCTCGGTTCCGTTTTGCATATAAAGTCATATTTTAAGAGATCTAGCTGAAATTATCCTCTTTTTTGCAAGCATTTTAAAGAAAATTTGTAGCTTGCTTTTAAGGCAGTTTCCTTTGCTGTACTTTAAAGTTTCATATTCTGCAATAAAAGTGCACATCTCATTGGATTCCCAAACAACAAGCCAAGATCCCAAGGAAAGCTTGCTTTCCTTGGTTCCTTTTTTTGCAAAAGTAGATGAACCCAACTTAACAAATTTTTACTTAGTTTTCTTTCGATAACTAGTGTGGTGACCCAAAACACTTTTAAAGTGTGTTTGGGCACATTTGATTTTAATTGCTCGCTGTTTTTTTATCAGGTCTAACAAAAAAGAGAAGGAGACTCTGCCCAATTTTCGACTCTTAGACGAACTAGAGCTTCCAAGAAGCTTACCCCACAACTTCCCGATTGACCCGAAAGGGGAAAGAGATGCGTGGTAGGAATAATTAGAGAATCGAAATTGTGTATCTTGGTTTTCTTTTTCATCAGCTATTTCTTCAGTTTTAATGAAATTAACCCCTCCTTGATTCCCTGATTGAGATCCACTTGGATCGAAAGAGGTTCCTAGAGGGTTTTCTTTTTTAACAAGAACACCCATCTCAAAATTTACTAAAATTGACAAGACTTCGGTGTGTATGCTCTGCACTTGGCTGCGGTTCATCCTATCAATCAAGCTATATCAAAAGCATTTGAGTGAATAGAATAATTAGGATTCACTCTCCCAAATTGACAAACCATCAGGTGAAAATCCAACACCTAGATCAAACCATTAAGGTGGAAAAATACCCAAAGGAAGTGGGAAATATTGAAAAGTGACCTCGGGGTGCCGATCACTGTTACACCTGCAGGTGCATTATGAACAATAGCCTCAGAGACTCCATTCAACCCACATATTCCTTCCGGGTAGCCGTGATGGTTTAGTTTTGGACATACTCTAAGTACTCTCGGGTATATCTCGAGTCCCCCCCCCCCCTTCCCCTAATTTTAATCAACTCATATTTCACATTAACTTAAAATGTACCAAGAGGCAATCGTAAAACATTCACTCCAAGCACATGCAAGTACATTGATTATCTTTTGACTCCATTTTAAGGCACTGGCTATTTTCTTTCTCTCTCTATATATATTGTGTCTCAGCATTGTGCTTTCGTGCACTCATTTTGTATCTTGTCATCTATGGTTGTTTATGGTTAAATTTCAAACTCCTAAGTAACTCATTCAATTTAACATCACCATACTAAATAATTTTTCCTTAGTAACTTAATAGGGTCTACCCCCCTTGGATTCGTTAGGAGTTGAACCTAAACAGACGAGTCAAGAACAAGTTGACATCCTTGAATTGATAATTTCCCCCAAGGACACACCGAGTGGCTTGAATATTTCTGCCCCGTGACCCAGGTGTGTGAAAGGTGGCAACAGTGCCTTTTCCCGAAGGGTCGAAATAGTGATTCGGGATTTGTTTTGGAGAGAGTCATAATAGCCTGTATTAAATGAAACATGGTGTATATGACACATTACAAAATTTACTTTACACATCCCATACATCTTTTCATAAATTCAAGTGGGGTTGAGAGCATTTGAGAAACCATTTCAAGCATTTGCCCGGGGGGGAATTGGAACCCCAATTTGCTAGTAAAGACTCCTACTTTGATCATAATATAAAACTAGTTTGAAGAAGTGATTGGAGGGTTATAAATCATATCTTAAAATAATATTCAAGTATTAATATCATTAATACACACTCTGAAAATATTTGAGATAATTTGGGCCAATTTGGAGACCTAGACATCAAAACTAGTCAACGGTCGAAATTGGGGAAAAAGTGAAAAATTGGTCATTTAATAAAAAATATTAAAAAGAGAAATTACAGTGATATCGGAGCATGATATTGGAACCTGATGTGGTATCATATTTATGAGGACAAGAATTTAGGTACCACCATTATATATTGAAACCAAAAAGTGCCTTTGTTGAAGAGGAAACAATGACAAGGGATGAAAAGGGATCCTCATATGATGGTAAGGAGCATATAAAAATCATGGAACCTATAATTAAAGACATGACCAAGAATATTATGAAAGGATTCGAATTGTTGGCTATCTGAGGTTGGATAAAATATAGTGATCTTAAGAAGACCAAGGGGAAATATGCATCATCTTGCTTGAAGGAGCAAAAGGACGAGACTCGTGAACCACCTAGTTTTGAAATAGGTGAAGTAGAAGAAGTAGTACATGAAGAGAATCGGAATTCATTCCCAAGTGACTCTGAAAAAGATGAAGAGACATCACATGATTATGAAGAAGTTTCTATTGAAAATACAGAAGACCATTTCGAGACACATTCTACCTTGGAAATGAAACAAAGAGAATCTAGTGATGGATGCTTGAACTATGAAGGAGTACCTACTGATGGGTGCTCACAAATATATGTTGGTGACATAGATATCAAATTTTAAAAATGTTTCCGCAAGTCAAATTTATATTAAACATGAAAATCAAGACCTTGTAGTAGTTGAAGAAGAAACAAGATCAACTTCCCCATCACCACTTGAGCTTCACGAAGTTGGTCCAAGAAAGAAGGAAGAATATGATGAGGTTCATTTGCAAAAGCCTCATTTTCTTGAAGGGTCCTTAAATATTTCACACTTTTGAAGGAGCTGCATGATACTACTGTTGGGTAAAATATCATCTAGATTAATTCACCTAATTTTTAATTATCGACCGGGGTTGGTAGGCTTAGAGTTGACACAAAATATATGCGAAGGTAGAAAGGTTCCTAGGATATCATAGTAATACCTTAGCAAAAAGAAGATCGAAAGATCGTTTAAAATGAAAAACTGAGTCAAACTCCTAAGAATTCATCTATTAAGATAATTGAACAGAGTACTAGACCAGAGTGGTATCAAGTTATAAAACTCTACTCTATAAACAACTACTAAAAGATAAATATATGGACAATTCTATGACAATGAACTATTCTCTATAAGAAAATCTATTTTATTGCTAAACACACTTTAAATACTGACTACACAAAGAAGGACTTACAACAACTAGATATGCTTTCTAAAAACTATACACGCAACTAACAAATGTACATAATAAGTTAAACTAAACAATTTTAGTTCCACTCTCCTTGGTTATTTTGAGGATAAGCATTCACTATGATTAGAATAGGAGCAGGAGAGGTGTCAAAGTGACTCTCAAAGGAAGTGTAGAAACTAAATTAGATCACATCTAATTTAACCTCTACAAAAATATGCAGACTAAGAAATGTCCAATTGCAAGTGATAGTAAACATGGTTTATTTCATAGGTGGATAAATCTTAACTTGCAAAGGATAGAACAAGTCTACAAGAAAGAATACCTAAATTATAAACAAGTAGAAAACTTAATAAAGAGAAACAAATAGAAAACTTAATAAGATGATTTAAAACCATATCCTATAGGTTTGTTCAATAATTACAAGATATAAAGAACAAGGCTTATTGCTATGAATGATTTACAAGATACTAGTCTATTAATGTGTTTAACCCTAAACTTCACATGCAAAGGAATAAATTAAATCAAACCAAAGACATAATTACAAGGCAATATAGTAGACATAATTTTAAACATCAAATGAGGAGAAAGAAGAAATAAGAATAAAACTTAATAAGTATTTTAAATGATCTAATCTAAAGCTATAAGAAAAGACACAATATTTATCTAATTACCACATAACAAAACATAATCAAAAAGCTAAGAAAACATGCTTAAAACAGGTTGAAAACACTAAGGGCTTAATAGAAGACTGGATAACAGACTGAAATAAAGGTCTGTATGACAGACATAACAGGCTGTCTGAATGACAGTCTACACACAAAAATACTTAAATGTCAAGGAATAAATAATCTAAATGATTTTAAGGTTAGCTGACTTATGCACATGACAATGAAATATAAAGAGCAAGAATTAAATCTACTTAGTAACTGAATTCATTTTTCAAAATAACTTAAATTCAATTCATAATTTAAAAAATTATTACCTACTGCAATATTGAATAAACTGAAATATAATTAAATAGATTCATAATGAAATGAAAAAGGACAAAAATAAATCTACTGTCATTGAATCTTACAACATCAAAGCAATTTATTGTATTAGCATAAAACCAAACAATAAACTAGAAATACTTCGGAAAAGATATTGCAAACTAATTAATACACAACATGTTGTTTATCTTATAAAAGGAAACTACACTAGCAGCAGAATACCATAGTATAATCTATGCTTATAAGAAACAAATAACATGAACTATTACAGTAACTAGTTTGTATAAACAATTTACAAATAAACTATGCTAATTGTAAAAAGGGAATAACAAAAAATACACATAAATAGAAAGCTATGGTTGATGAGGGGCCCTCCCAACAATCAGAGTGATAACTTGCTCACGCTTCTTAAGACACGAACATTCACAGCATAAGGAAAACTTCCATTAAAGTAAAGAAAAGTGTTATAGAGTTTCTGAAACTGACTGATTACATGTATCAACTAAAAGAAACTATTTATCAAATCTCTCTCACATAGTAGAGTTTGTATATATAGTATTTGACAAAGGGCGAGCAAGTCGACCCTTTTAATGGTCGACTTCTCTTAAAATAAATCATCCATTATGACAAGTAACTGAACGAATAACCAACACATGATGTTTTCCTTCTTCTTCGTGAGATGGTCCTTCTATGGCGCATGATGTGGCATACAAGCTCTACTTCAGTGTAGCTGGCATCAAGGTGTCATGCAGAGGCATCATACGAGTGATATTCCAGAACGAGCTTCGTGCTATTACTCTGGTGCATGGACAACAAGAAATTTACAGGCCATTCCATACTTTAATGCTTAGGAATCTATCACTACCAACGTATGATTAGCTTGGTGGACTCAATGATGAGTTGTGCAGTGAGTTGGATATGCTCCACGCATATCTAGAATGGATGCATGTCCTATTCATTGGCTCACCGTGAACAAAGACCTGCAATAACGATCTCATGTATTAGCATATAATCAAAGATCATCGAATTTAACCTATAAAACTGTGAAATAATGGAAATAAATCATAACTTGCATAAATCCCAAAACAAAATCATACGTGGTGCTAAATGGAGAAATGTATGATAGAAAATATGCCAAAATATGACAAAACATATGTCAAAAAATGTAAATTATTAGCTGAAAATGATGACAAAATGAGGGTCAACATTCCCCCAAACCGAAGGAATGCCAGGTCCCACTGGTCAAAATGAAAAATGGCATTAGGAAAAAGGTAGATTTGCGTTAGCAGCTACCTTCGAATTTGATGAAGAAGGTGATTTAAATCTTAGTCTCTTAGCCTGTGCTTTTAAAAGAGCATGCCTTTCTTGTTGAGTCCTCTGGGACAAAATGACATCCTTGTGGAGTTCCTCCATTTTTTTGACCTGCAACCGCAACTCCTTGTTTTGTTCTCTAAGCTCTGCGATCAACTTAACACATCCTTCGTTTTTCTTCGTTGATTGAGCCAATTGGTTTATTGTTAGTTGATGTGGTGTAGATGCCTCTGTAGGCTGCTGAAATTATTGAATAGGACTCACTTCCTCGGATGGTACTTCAATATCAACGGTTGGGATTTGTATTTTAGGACCCAAATCCTGAATAGGCATAGAAAAAGTCTCATGAACAGGTGCAAGGATGGTCCCATGATCATCACTTTCAAGAATTTCAGCTGAAACACTAGCTAGGGCAATCAGATAGGTAATGTCAGGTTTGCTCGATTTGGTCACACTGTCTGAAGGACTTGTCTGGATAGCAGGATGAACCATAGACTAAATAAACTTTTCTTTTCGATCTCTAGTACATAGTCATGATAGGGGTATAAATTTAGAAGATACAGGGGCAAAGTGAGTGGACGGACTTGCCTCCGATGTGTCATCATCTAGATGAACGACATTAGGGCTTTTCTTTTCTAACGATGGGGATGGACTGGATTCTTGACGATTAAGATGTCGAGTTAGCTTTCTAATATTCAAATGGGGGTTACGAACTTTAAATATGAAGGTATCCCAAGGTTGATTTCTCTCTTTAAGATGGTATAAAATTAAGAGCTTAATCAAACTGTGATGGTATACGCTGCCCTTAGGGTTAACAATATTTTTTCTAACCTGGTTTGACTTCTTTTCCAGGATCCTTAGTAAAAAGAAAGGGAAATTGAGACATTTTTTATTTTTATCAATGAAATGAGCTAACATATAGAGATGATAGGACTTAAAGATGCTAAAATTACCTTCACAAGTAATCAAATGGATGATGACCGTCAAGGGATTAATGTACTCTGGTTTGATCCAACTACGATGGAAACCCTTTCTTCCCATCACATGCTGAAACTCAGGTTTAAGGGAAAAGTTATTAGATGCCCGCTGAACAAACCAATGCTTGTGCTATCAATCTCAAATACACACTAAAACATATATAAATATAACATAGAGACAATAGATAAGAACAAATAGGTGAATAAATAGATTATATTATATAAATGAGTCCATACAACACAGAGAACTGAACTGAGTTCTCATCTGGCTCAACAACCTAGTATATATGATTACAAAACGGTTACAAAATAACTACCTGTCGGTTCGATGAACCGACACAACCTTAGGTGGCTGACCTATTCTCTTAGTTTAGTTGGCCGGCCGACTTAGTCAGTTGATCGATTAAGTCGGCCCATCGATTTAGTCGGCTGATCGACTAAGTCGGCTCTCGTTTAAGTTGACTTATTGACTTGCTCCTTCTACATCTCCCCCATGAACAAAACATTTCTTCATCCCGAAGAAATAGGGAGGTACAAAATTCTTGATATCTTTTAACATTTATTGTGGTGGGCTGTGAAGTCTGGTGGTTGGTCGTTTCTGTACATAGACTTCTACAATGGCTGGGGCTGTGATGGCGAGGTGGTGTTGGAAATATGTCCAACTCTACAAAAATTTCTGGATGTCAATGGTGAGTGTGGTCAGGCCTGATAGGATCAACATCTTCTCTGTGATGGAGACTTCAGCTATCCTCTCCATTTTGGGACCCATAAACTGGTCCTTTTCCCCTGCAGTTTTGATAAGTCGTTTCATCTGCGGACTGATGATGTCGAATTTCTCTAAGTTAGGGAGGGCTTGTTGCACCCACTGATGTGCTTCCCTTTCCAGTTTCTACAGTTTGGCAGTTTCAAGCACTATCTGTTCTTCTATTGTCATTCTAAGTGATTCCTCAGTTGTATTTTTGCTCTCTAGTGAGTAGGCCAGTCTGTCGATTTTGTTGATAAACTTGCATGTAGTGAGTAGGCCAGTCTCTTAATACTTCTTCGGTTACGACAGACTCCTCCATATGATCTTGCAGTACTTTTTATGCTTCAGAAAATGCAGTGTGTTGTGCCATGGGGAGTCGGGAAATTTCCTCTTTTTGTTCCTTGGTTTCCTGAATGTGCACTTGGAGGGTCGACACCATGCTCTCGAATAGCTGATACGCTCTTTCAAGTGGTCTATTGGTGTTGATTTCTATGGGGCCCGGCATGACGGACTGGGCTAAATTCCTACACTTGTCGAGAAACTCGACCTGTTCTGCATTTTTGTCCTTGAGTTCTTTAGTTCTTTTCTCACTCCTTGTCTTTGGTTCTTTCGCTAGGGTTTTGAGGAGTTGGCCTATCTCTGTGTCGGTTAAGGAGGTTGCATCTCTCAGGCTAATTTGAATTTTGGGAGTCTTTCCACGATTCTCCTTTTTCTATTTCTCCATCCTCTTCTTATGCTTTTCCTTGTCTAACTCTTGTGTAGCTGCAACCATTGAGGCGGGGTATTTGGTTTGTGGGATAGAATTCGATGGTTTCTCTGGTTGGGGAGGTGGGGTGACTACCACCTCTGGTTGTGTGGATGCAATTAGTTGTGGTGGGTATTTCTCTGAGTCGGGGGGTGGTGGTGGTGGTGGTTTGTCGGGTTGAGGGGGCGAATCGACGTTGAAGAACATTTGGTGGATTTGTCGAGTGATGTCTTCCTCAGTCTCTTCTTCTTCAATTGGTGCAGTGGCTGGGAGGTCAGCTTGGGGTACGGGGTCAGTCGGTGCAATAGTTGAAGACCGACGTGCGGTCATTTGGGATTCCTTGTCGGGATTTCTTTCAAAAATTGACGAGATGGTTGCAATGATTAGGGGATGAGGGTCCTATTCTGGTTGCTATCCTCTAGACATGAAGATAGGCGCTTGTGTGGCAATTTTCTGAGCCGACATGAAAATCGCAGGCAATTTATCAAAGAAATCTTGCAAGTCGCTATCTCTGTCGGATTTTGCTTTTATCGCCCCCAGCATCACAATTTTGTATAAGTCGAGGGGACTGACTGACTGTGTTGCCGGTTCTTGCTCCTCGGTTATTTTTGTCGGGGATGGGGGTGGAGGCGTCGACACAAGATCGACGACGTTTTCAAGCATCATCGTGGTCTTTGCTTTCTTTGGTCGACCTGCTTGTGCTCCTGCGTCGACCAAGCACTGGAACTGGGTTTTGACCGGTACTTTATTTGTGGCGGCATCCTCTATGATGTCAAGGGCCATGGATACCAGTTCGTCCTCGTCCTCTGATGATTCGACAATGATGAGATTATGCTTACTTTTACCTTGTTGTTGTTCTTGTGTTTTTTTTTTCTTCTGGTTGCTGCTATTTCTTTTGAGAGTTTTCGGATAATGCTTTTTGTAATAGCATACTCAGGGTTGTCGGGCTTTGTCTCCCCTATTGGTGCCTGAGTCGGGACGTTACTTTCTGTAGCTGGGGGAGTTATCTGTTGTTTCAGTTTTGGCTTTACGGTCTGGGGTTCTGTTCTCTTGGTGGTCGGAGGTTTGATAGTTATCTGTAGTCAGCCAGTGTGTTCAACTGGTGTCTCCTCTGACACAAATGTGCTGATGTAGAGGTTGAGCTCATAGTCCCCCTCTTCTTCCTGGTCCATGAGTGGTTCTTCGATCAAGAATTTGATTTTTTTTGCTGCTACTGGTACTGGTATTTTTGTCTTGGCTTGTCAAGACAGTTCTCGGAAGATCTGGTCAACAGCTGGGTAGTAGTCGAGGGCTTTGTAATTGGAATTGTCACCCTGCATATACCACACCGAGGTATGGTCAAGCTCCAGCTGGATGTGGGAGTTCGCTGGTAGATTTGGTCAAATGTTTTGAGGCACCCTACATCTAGTCATGTGGACTTTGAGTTGTTGGAACCAGTTATCCAGAAATACTTTCCTGTGCTCCAGTTTGTGCAAGGTTCCTTTCTGGGAGAAGGGTTTAAACCTCCACAAGTCGAACTTCGATGGTTCGCGAAAGACTGGGTTCCCCTTTGGGAAGATGTGGTACATGAAAATCCATAAGATGAGTGAGGGGAACTTGATGATTCCCCCAATTTATTGACATCGCTCATAGATGGTTTTCACCATGTCGGTGACATAATCACCCCATTTGTATATTCGTCCATCGATGGCAATGGTGTCGATGACTTCTAGCATTTCTAACTTAAGGTTGCTGCCTCGACTTGTTAGAGTGAGTGTTATGGCAATGATTTTGGCCACAATATGTGGCATTCAAGTTGTGATTCGGATAATCATCAACCCCTTGGAGCTTTTATCGGAAGGTGACCCAGTGAGCTCTTCGACCAATCCTTCTTTGATTCTGACTGGTACGGGGTCTCCTTTGTTAGAGAGATTAGTCAACTTGGAGACAACATCTCCAGAGATGTCAACCAGCTCATCAAAGTAGAATCGACCATTATGATACCGGTTGATTATGAATTTGACAATGGCTTCCTTCATGCCACCAAAGCTGGCCATCAGCGGTGCATTGGCATAGCCAAAGAGAGTGTTGCGTCTGACTTTTTCTGTTGCTTGAGTCATATTTTTTTTGACAAAGGCCCATTCTTGTATTTCAGTCCATAGATTTTTCCATGACCCTTCTTGCACTTTGGTATTTTTGATGTTTTTCAGTTTGCGGACTAAAGGTGTATCCGCAGCCTGTATCTCCTTGGCCTTGGTTGAGGCTCTGGTTTGTTTATGGGCCATTGTGTTATTTTGGTGGTCGATGTCGCTAAGGGTTTCTCAGCTTCTGGTCGACTGGATGCTCTGATGCTCTGTCTGTATAGGTTACAGTGAATGAACCTTCGGCAATCCAGTATTTATAGGTGATGCTGTGGTTGTGTGTGGCGATGGGTGTATTAATGGCAGACATGATGTTCCAGCTGGAGTACGCGAGTGTGTGTTAATGGTAATGTTCTTTCGGCGCTCGATGTCATGAATGTGCGATGGGACTATTGAAGTTGTCAGTTGATGTCGGTGATAAGAATGGTCGACGGAAGTAGTCGATCAATGGTGCTAGGTCGATGGTCATGATGGCGGGTGTCGAGGTGGTGATTTCCTGTCATGGTTTCATGTTTTGTAGGGTAGTATTTTGCTTTTGGAATTTTTAGTTTTTTTTTATGGATTTTGGTTGATAGTTATGGTCATTATACGATTTTTTTTTTTTAGCGTTTGAGTCAGGCTCCATTAATGAGCTTCCAAAATACCATGCCCTGTAAGGTCTTGAGTCGGACTGATCCATTGGGGTGTATTTCTTCGACAATGTAAGGTCCCATCCATTATGTCTGGATTTTCTTAGGTTTTCCTTTGACCCGACTATTGTATAGTAAAGCAAGGTCTCCAACCGACAAGTTTTTGTTCTTGATATTTCAGTCGTGCCATGCTTTCTGCTATTGCTTCTGGATTTCTTGGTGTTGTATAGCCATGAGTCGGTGTTCTTCCAGCTTGCTAAGTTGAAATAGTCGGTCCTTCATTCCTTGTTCGACATTGACATGTAGTATTTCTACGATAATAGGTGTCTGTTGTCGGAAGTGTAGTGGAACTATTGCTTCTTGTCCATAGACTAGTCGAAAAGGAGTTTGGTCGGTCAAGCGTTTATAGGCTGTTCTCTATGCCCATAAGACTGCAAGTATTTTCTCATCCTAGTCGTCCTTGTCAACATTACATATTTTGGTAAATCCTCTTGTTAATGTTTTATTGAATGCTTCAATTGCTCCATTCGACTGAGGATGATATGCGGTACTTCGACGATGGTCGATTTGGAACTGGTCGGTTAGGGTTTTGATAGTTTTGTTGATAAAGTGTGTCCCCTGGTCGCTAATCAAGGTTAGTGGACATCCAAATCTAGTGATGATATTCTCATAGATAAACTCAGCAGCTATCTCACTAGAACATGTATCAACCGGTTCAGCTTCTGCCCATTTAGTGACATATTCTACTGCAGTAATGATATACCTTGCACCTGACCTTTTTGCTGGTATAGGAAATGGTCCTATGAAGTCTATGACCCAGATTTCAAATGTGAGACTGGGGTTTACTGATATCAAGGGAATTTCTGTACTAGGCAGGGGTTGACCTAGTCGTTGACATCTATCACATCGACTAACAAATTTTTTGCAATCTCTGTGGAGTGTCGGCCACCATAATCCTGACTGTTGGATTTTCTTTGCAGTTGTATCCGC
Source organism: Pseudotsuga menziesii (assembly GCA_001517045.1). Classification (NCBI taxonomy): domain Eukaryota; kingdom Viridiplantae; phylum Streptophyta; class Pinopsida; order Pinales; family Pinaceae; genus Pseudotsuga; species Pseudotsuga menziesii. The sequence continues at coordinate 51,419 of LPNX010289872.1, forward strand.
TTGAAAATGTCCTCTCGCATGTCCATAGTGTGCTTCATGGAGAATGTGGTCTCGCTCATGTTCTAATACACATCTTCTGAAGATATCATCTAATCCCATTTTGTATAAAAAACCCATTGATGAGACTGTATGGTGCAACCTTCATAGCTAAGATCTGCTTTTTCTTGGTGCTCATACCTTCTGGTGCATGTCCATATTCTAAGAACTAAGCTATTTATTCTAGTTCTGCTGAGACCGCTTCTATCCAAAGTAAATATGCATCAGGTAAGTCATCGTCGACTCCTGTTGGTTCTTCTCCTATGTCGATTCGAGATAAATGGTCAGGACCGACATTTAACTTGCCTGGTCGAACAACGAATTCAAACTCAAATTATTGGAAGAGAAGTAGCCATCGACAAATCCTTCCATGATGGAGTAGTTTATTGACAAGATACTTCAGGGCCTGATGGTCGATATAGAATACAAACGGGTTAGATAAGAGATAATGTTGATACTTTTAGAGGGAAAAGACCATACCTAGGGCTTCTCGTTCTGTGGTCAAGTAGTTTCATTTAGCTTTGTTTAGTTTTCTGCTGCTATAAACTATGGGGTAATCCATTCCATCATCCCCTAGTTGAGTTAGGATTTCTCCTATTGCTAGGCCTAATGCATCAATGTGAACATGGAATTTGATCGACCAGTTTGGAAACTTTAGGATGGGAGCTTCGACTAGTTTTCTTTTTAATTTTTCGAATGATATGTGGCATTCCTCTATCTAGTTACAATCTTGATCTTCTCTTTGTAATTCTTCAAGAGGATAGGTCATATCTGAATAATATCGTAAATTTTTTTTGTAATAGCCTGTGTGGCCAAGTAACACCCTAACTTGTTTGGGGTTTACTGGTGGTTTTAGGTCAAGGATAATTTTAATCTTTGCAAAATCAACCTTGATACCTTCCTTACAGATAATGTGCCCTAATAATATCCCTATGGGTGTCACAAATATACATGTCTTGATATTTAGGGAGAGTTGAATTTGTCGACATCTCTGTAGCATAAGTCAGAGCCATTTGCAATGGTCTTTCAGCATAGATTATATTGTCCAATCATCGAAGTATAATGCCATGGTCTTGTAAATGTATTCTTGAAAAGTTTTAACAACAATTCGAGAGAACACTGTAGGTGCATTCTTTAATCCAAAAGGCATAAATTTGTAAGAAAAGGAACCAAATTCACACACAAAGGTTGTCTTATTCTGGTCTTCTTTAGATATTGGTACTTGGTTATAGCCTGAGAATCCATCTGTAAATGAATAGCATTCATGTCCTGCAACTTCATTCAAGATTTCATCTGCATAAGGTGTTGGAAATGGGTCTGTCGGTGTTACTTTATTTAATTCCCTGAAGTCGACACAAATTCTCAATTTGGTCGGGTCATGTTTCTTAGGTTGTACAACCATTGGACTTGTCCATTCTGATCGGTCAATAGGGTAGATGATGCCTACTGCTAACATGTTGTCAATTTCTTTTTTGACTATCTCCTTGTATTTGTGAGCTAGTTTATAAGGTCTTTTCTTCATAGGTCGAACATCAGGTTTAGTATCAATTTTCATTTCTCCCATTTCATGGACTAAGCCTTTTAGGTCTTTGCAATCTCTAGCAAATACATCTTGGAATTCCCTTAGTAAGTTTACTATCTCTATGGTTTGTTGTTCGCTCCAGTAGTCTCCAATATTTGCCATTTTTGGTCGATCATCATTCAAGATGTCAAATTCTTTAGTTTTGACCTTGGCATCTAGCCACTCTGGTGCTTTGGCTTCATTGATCATTCGACTTCCTTCTTTGAACTATGAGAATGTGGCAGGGAAGTCAGTTGTAGTCATTCTGTCGGTATCTATTTTGTCTGTCGTTTCGACTTTCAGGATGGTGTAAATAGTTTTTGTTGTTTCGACATGGTTGGTCTTCCATCTGAAGCTTTTTCCTTTTGTATTTTCGTTTTCTAATTGTAATCTTGTTGAATGAGGCTTTAGCTATGTTTGTACTTTGTTACATTCACTTATCTGTCGGTGGTCTAGTGAGGGTTTATTTTTGGTCGGCTGGATAAATTCTTTAATTTGTTTTGCTATTTTGACCAAATTTCCATTTTGAGGTATAAATCTGAAATATTTAATAAAATTTTCCCTCAGTTCATGCCATAAGAAGGTTTCACCTCTAGCTTCTTCCATCTTATACTATTTGTTTGGTAAGTCAGCTAGGGTTGATGGGAACAAGTGTGGCCATGCTCGTTCATCCTTGTATCGAAGTCTTCTCCACTCCTTTTCACAGGTTTTGATATGATCTTCTGGGTTTTGTCCTTGGGTGAATACAGGGATTTGAGCTTGTTGTGTTAATTTATTTCCTCTGAACCTTTCAACAAAGTAAGTCAAAGCAGTTGTCCAGGTCTATAGTCTTATCTGATGGGTATCCCACCATCTAGTAGCTTGTCCTGTAAAAGTTTCAACTAAGCTTTGAAGTTGGCCATGTTCACCAATATTTTTGGAGACTTGTTCAACATGCATGACTGGTGATTCCCTTTCCTTATATCTTGGTAGTTGTGTGGTATTCAGGTTGGTCGGTTGTAAGGTAGGGTGTTCCCGAATTTTCTTTTCAATTTTTTTTGGGACAATGGATACTATGAAGCACTGTTGGGTGGGATTTTTCTGCACTTTTTGTATAGTCCAACACCCTCTTGCTTGTGTTTCGTAGTTCTTGATCTTCCAATCATACAATTCAGCGTCGGAATTATAACCGACTGAGTCTTGGTTACCTAAGTAAAGCTCTCCATGGATGTTTGGTTCTGTGTAGTCTGCATTGTTGTGGATTTGGTATAGTTGTCGGACACCGAATTCTTCATCAATAGATTCAATCCAAGGTTCCCCTTGAGAGGGATGAATGGGTACAATGACCTTTTGTCCATTTCCTTTTAACTTGATGCGTTCCTTGTCTAGGGATATGGATGCTTTCATCTTTCTAACTCAAGGTCGATCGACTAGCACTAGGAAAGAACTGGATCCTTCTTTAGGGTCGATGATTTCAAAATCAACCTTGGTCGAAATTCCTTTTATAGTCATATCAACGTTTTTCCAGACTCCAATGGGTTCAATTAGGCCTTGGTTGGCTAGTTTCAGGTATATTCCTGACTCGTAGAGTCAAGGTCTGCCCATTTGTTCCCAAGTATCACGAGTCATGATGTTTACTTGTGAGCCAAAGTCAAGCACTACTTGTCGAACATGATAACCTTCAATTTCTTGGTCGACAAGTGGGTCGGCGTCACTTTTGTCTTTTTGATTTAAGCTACAGATGTTCTTTGTTTGTTTTTCAGGATTGGTACCTTTTATTTCATACATCAAATCGATAAACTGGGATACTGAGTTGTCTGTTTGAACGAGTTGGATTAATTCATTTATTGTGTTAGGTCGACTGTTCTGAATGTTTTCTTGTCCTGTAGTTTCTTTGAATACATTAGTTGCTTCATTATATATATTTTTTTCCTTCAGTGGGTTAGGATAGACATTTTTTTCTTTTATTTTATTGATTCGAGGGTTATCAGCTCCTGTTTTTGTTCCTTGTCGAGTTACAATATGTAAATTTTTGGTGTTTATTACATCGTTTTTTGTACACAGGACAAGACATTAACATTTTTTTTTCGTATTAATCTTTTCTAACATGGTAGGGAAATCCTCTAGTGAGTGATCCCCTACCCCACAGTGGGTACAGAATTTGAGATCAGTTCTATCCTTGTATGGACAGTTTGCGTATCAATGACCTTCTTTATAACAGGTGAAGCACTGGATGGGTCGACGCGGTCGGTTGTCGCGATTCCTAGGGAATCGACCTCTTCCTCCATAGCCTCGGAGTCGATTGTCATACCGGTGCTCATATCATCGACCATCGTATCTTTGACCATTTGGATCATTTGCCAGATTGTTTTGCTTGTTATGTTGTGCCACTGCATTTGTTTGGTAGACCGCTTGATAGTTCTGTCGGTTCTTCAATTTTAACTGACAGTCGGCCATGTTATGACTTTTGGTTTCGTAGATGGCACACCAGGAGGCCTTTCCATTCTTCATATTGAATGGGCAGTATTTCGCCGAGTGATCTCCATGCTCCTGGAAAATGTTGCAAAAAGCTTTGGTCTGTATGAATCGAACGTCTTTTCTGCTATATTCTTGTTGACAGTTATCTTTCAAATGGCCGGCCATCAAGAATTTGGTGCACCAGATCTCCTGATTCTTGGGGCTTATTTCCTTCAGAGACTTCTGTACGTTCTCGAGCTGTTCTTCTAGTCTGTGGTCCGTGGAGTAAGCAGGTATGTCTTTGTCCATCTCCACCTGAAGAGCTTTTGTTAGGACATCTTCGTAAGTTTTGAACGTCTCGAGACTGATGTGTCGGCGTACTTTCTGAGATAGCCCTGCAAGAAACCATTGGATTAGTAACTTTTCATCTATAACATAATCCAGCTGGCTTAGTAGGTTTTTCCAATGTTTATCGTAGTCGCAGACAGTCTCCCCTAGATTTTGTGATGTGGTTTTGAGTTTTTTCACGGCCAGGTGCTTAGCATCTGGGGTTTTAAAAAGTGACAAAAATTGTGCCTTAATCTCGGCTTTTGTCGCTCTAGGTTGTCTTTCCGAAAAGGTCATATACCATGTTAATTCCCTTTTCCTTAAGGAACCTGCGAACTGTGCCATTTGTTTATCCTTATCTGTAACTTGGTTGGCCTCCCAAGTCGACTCGTAAACGAACCAATGTTGTCTGGGGTATAAAGAGGAATGTGAGCCGATCTGTGACCCATGTCTGAATTAGTGTCACTGCTCTCAGGAGGTGGCGACGGTAGAGGTGGGGGTGGTGATGAGGGTGGTGGGGTTATTGGCATGTTCGTCTCCCCGAAATTCTGGTCGACAGAACTTTCATTCCCGTCGGTTGTCGATTCTTCGTCGACTTGCAGTCATTTGATGTCGACTTCTGCTGTTGATGGTTCACTACAACTATTTGTCTGTAGTTCTGAATGTTTTGTTTCTTCTAAAGTTGTATTTGGCAGGGGGGGGGGTGGTGCTCCTTCATGTGTTGGTAAGAGCAAGTGGATACTTTGGTTGGAGGGTGCCGCTTGAAAGGTCACCTAATTTCCTTCCTCTGGTCGATGTATAATAAGGTGTCGTCCAGTATACGTGTCATCACCTAGTCGACTCCATATACTAAATTCACCATCTCATAGTCAGAGGTCTTCTTTGACAATAGTCTGTATTCGAGTACGCGGACTCAATGGAGAGAGGGTTGTTCCTTCATTGGGAGCTCTTAGCTGGAGAGCTTCTGGCTGCTTCCTCCATAGGGGACGCTTCTTGTCCCATGCCTTCTTCATGTCAGTCATGACCCAACTCTGGCGAACTCTCTTCCTGGTCGTTCTCCCTAGGGTTCCTTCCTCTTTTCATCTCTAAGGCTCTTTCTTGTCTTGCTTCCCTTCTCTGGTGTCTCTCTTCTCTTTCTATTTTCTGAATGTCCGACATACCTTCGTATGTTACTATTCTCTTGAGTTCCCTTTTAGTCGACTTCTCATTACTGGTGACTGGTATCTGCTTCTAGTCAACTAGTATCCACTATATTCTTATATTGACATATGACCAACTACCCCCCCATAGCCTACCTGATGCTTTTTAGAAAGCCCGGATAGTTCAATCTATTTGCTTAGGAAGTATTCCCAATCCCTTTCTGCAATAAATTTTTCCCACTTCCTTTGCTTCTCCCCCCAGTTAGAGTTTGATGGCAGTTCGTGAAGTGATGGACGAGGTTCAACGATATGTCCTGCTCCTTTTTTGATCAATAATTTGAATAGTAGGGTCGGTAGGGAGCACAGAAATTGTTCAGTGAGATCTGTGTAAAATTTCTCTTTGATTGTTTTTACCGAAGTTCTGTCTTCGACTGCTTGCTCCTCACAGAAGTCATCGGTGATTTTCTCAAACCACTCCAACAATTTTGTTCTGCCTCCGCGGATCAGTTTTTCCAGCAACTGTTGTTCTTTAATCCTGTCTAGCTTTCTCATACAGGAATTTCTTCAAAAGTTGGCGCACTGATTCGACAAAATTTTCATGCATCTCTGTGAAAAATATTTCTTTTTCTTGTGCGACTATTAATCTGCTCCTTCGTGCATAATTCTGCAAATAGTTTGCAACTTTACATTCTCACCAGTCCTTAATCTCCTGCTCTAGTATCATCTCTTTGCATACATTCCAATTGTGTACTACTGGAAACGGAACCAATGTTGTAATCTCACAGATCACATAAGGTTACCAATAATACACACTAAAACATATATAAATATAACACAGAGACAAGAGATAAGAACAAATAGGTGAATAAACAGATTATATTATATAAATGAGTCCATACAACACAGAGAACTGAATTGAGTTCTCATCTGCCTCAACAACCTAATATATATGATTACAGAACGGTTACAAAATAACGACCTGTCGGTTCGGTGAACCGACATGACCTTAGGTGGCCGACCTATTCTCTTAGTTTAGTCAATTGATCGACTTAGTCAGTTGATCGACTAAGTCGGCCCATCGATTTAGTCGGCTGATCGACTAAGTCGGCTCTCATTTAAGTCGACTTATCGACTTGCTCCTTCTACAGGGATGGACTGGATTCTTGACGATTAAGATGTGGAGGGTGCTTTCTGATATTCAAATGGGGGTTAAGAAATTTAAATATGAAGGTATCCCAAGGTTGATTTCACTCTTTAAGCTGGTCTAAAATTAAGAGCTTAATCAAACTGTGATGGTATATGCTTCCCTTAGGGTTAACAGTATTCTTTCTAACCTGGTTTGACATCTTTTCTAGTATCCTTAGTAAAAAGAAAGGGAAATTGAGACATTTTTTATTTTTATCAATGAAATGAGCTAACAGACAGAGATGATAGGACTTAAAGACGCTAAACTTACCTTCACAAGTAATCAAATGGATGATGACCATCAAGGGATTAATGTACTCTGGTTTGATCCAACTATGATGGAAACCCTTTCTTCCCATCACATGCTGAAACTCAGGTTTAAGGGAAAAGTTATTAGATGCCCGCTAAACAAACCAATGCTTGCGCCATCAATCTCCTTCTCATGGAAGCTTGGTTACACACATGATTGATTCGTCAGTAACTAGGAAAATAATATGGCCAACCCCAACTTTCTTCCCATCGAAAGCCATCGCAAAAAGTAATGATATTTCCTCATCATACCCTTGTAGTAGATGAAGGAATGGGTTCCAACCAGTGCAAAAAAATACTCCTTGGAATTCTTTGAATTTTGGCAACTGGAATAAGTCTTGGTAGCTTAGGTTTGGAATAGTTTGAAATGTTTAAGCAAAAACTAGGATACAAAGTTTACAAAGTATGGAGGAAAGGTAACTAACACACTCTACAGTGGTAATGGTCAGTGAAAACGATGGAATGGGAGAACGTTCGCACAATGTTGATTTAAAACGTGCTACATTCAACCTACCAAATGATGATGCAAACTGCTTGGCATGTTTTAGTCGATCGTGCCATTATGGCAATCTTTGAAATGCATGCCATCAAAAACATGTAATTTAATGAGTTTCTAAAGTTTAGTTAGTTCAACCATGTCCAAAGTAAACTTTGGATAGGTTGAACGTTTAACTTAATATGGATGCATAACCATATTCATAACCATAACCCTAATTTAACAAGAGGGTTGACCTTTCTGATAGCTTATGAGTGCGAGTGGATAATAGGATGGGGGTGATAGTAGTGTAATAATGACTAGGGAGTACCCTATGGTAAAATCACACCCATATAGAGGTAATAAAAAATCGTATTAGATCTAAACCATACTGCATCATGGATCGAGATTGTGGATGTGACTCAATGATATCACTCAAATTTTTGCCCAAATAAAATTAAGCTAATATTTTAACTGTAGGTACTAAAATATTAGAATTTTCATTCAGATCATCATTTGGATTTTCATTCATTTCGACATTCGACCCTTCATATGATCCTTCATATAGAGTCCTATAAAAATTAGCTTTGATGGATTAGATTGCTGCTAATCATGGATTTTCCTAGGCTTCCAGTCCACAAGGAATTCATATGGTACAATTCTCTTGATATTTTAATTACGCTCTCCCTTATTCCTCCAGGATTTTAAGACCAGTCTCGCCGTTTGCATTATCCTGCAAACAATTTGTCATTTGGGAAAAAAATGAGTCTTTTATAAGTAACTTAGAAAAATAAAGACAGATAGTTTAATCCTCCCCCAAACCAAAGACATGGCTTGTCCTAAAGCCATACAAGAAAACTAAGTAATATCAAAAGTAAGAAAAGTTCAATCATGTTGTTGTGATTTTTGGAAGAAAAAGACTAACTAATAAATGGAAATGATTCAGATATATACATTTATAAAAAATAATCGTGGTCAGATATGTAGATATGTAAATCTATCATTTATCATGTGATTGAGAATATAATTAAAAATTCCATAGGGAAAACTAGTCATCCATGCCTCATTGTAAGTATATCTTATCATCTCAAGAATTTTTTAGCCAACCCTCGAGTTTGTGGGATTTTACAGCTATGGGTCCCATTTTTAGGATAATTATGTCCTAGGTATTGATTGAATTTAGATTGTCGGATCCAAGGCCAACTTATGATCATTCTCTAATGACATCATCAAACAATAGGCCAAAAAATTCTTATTTATAAATTCTGAAAAAATTTCTTTAAATTATCAATGTTATACGAACCATGTGTATAGTGGTGCATTAACTAGATCTCTTTTACTCGAAATTTCTCCACTGGCAGCAGGCCTGTTTAGTACCTCGACGTGTTTATCTTGGTACCATGCAAGAATAGCCCCACTTCTAGTAGGCTTGTTCAGTAACCTGATGGGTTTACTTGCATTTATCAAACTTCCTTGTTTTAAGTTGTTACTTAGCATTGAACCGCTGCCAGCAAGCCTATTCAGTACCCCGATGGGTTTGTCTTGTATAAATACTTTGAGTATATGGAAGTCGATTGGTACTAGAGCATGCTAAGCCTTGCTAAACACATAATTCATATTATAAATTTAAAAAAAATGACCTTAACTATATATCATGTCAAAAGAGAATAACTTAAAGGTGTTTGGTCTCTCAGTCTATCTTCCTTATAAAGGATAATGTTCCCCACAAGCAGACATCCCACTTACCCTGGAGTGTCCTCAAAAATATTTAAGAGTCAAGTTTTGATAACGAGTATAGGATGAACTAGTAGTCCATAGGTGTGAAAATTATGAAGAACATGATGATTAAAGTAAGTTGTTCGAGCAATTGTTCAAATAATAGGAAATGTACAGGTCTGAATCAAGACACCATATATAAAGCATAACAAAATCATACAATAAGTGTATTGAAAATTATATACAAGAATTCTTATAACTTCAAAGTTAAGATATATTTTGAGTGTTTTTAGAGCACTTTCTTTTTCGGATAATATATCATGAGCTGCTTAAATAAATAGAAAGAACCATTTGTAACCAAACTGCAAAACCACTTATTGGATTATTTATTTTATTTTTGGCAACATAGAAAAAGAGTCCCCTGTAAACAAATTATTAGAAATGACTCTTATTTATTCAAATAAATACATAGATAGTCACATATATAGAAGTGATGATAACCCACAATATTTTTAAGGATCAGGAGGAGGAAGATTTTTTGGAGAGGGAATTCCAACGATTAGCTCTATTTTGGTAGGACCCACTTTGATCCCTTGGGGTAAAACATGATTCCCTATAAAAATATGACATGTAGAGGTTTTGTTTAATAGACATTCCTGTTGGGGATGTTTAGTTTCACATCTTGGACAAAATTTTCTCTTCGTTGCTCGTTCTTCTTCCTGTTTCTTCATGTAAGTTTGGTTTATAAAATGAGTATACCTATAAGGTTTATTTCGAGGTGAGAATGGGGCTTCCTAACATTTTTTTCTAGAAGATATCTTCCTTCGACCAATCATTCTTTTTATTGGGTCTTATAGGTATAGTGTATTCCACCATGAATGTTTCAACTAATGGGTTTACTATGTTTATTGAGTTTCCAAAGAGAGCTTTCACCTAGATAGGATTGACAAAATAAGTTCAGCTCCTCTACTAATAAAAAGTTGTATCATTTAGTCGTGTGACTTAGCAGAAGGTTTAAGGGTTCCCAATGGTTATTCCCTTTGAAATTCGTTAATAATAAGGCCTGCAGGACCTCCTTCCAGGATTTCTTCTCTTTCTATGGCTTCCCCTGTAAGATCTCCTGAAAGAGTCTCTTTTTGTTTCCAACAAAACAAATTCCTATAGGTGTTTCTTTTTTTTTCAATGCCTTTCTGCGGAGTTAAATATTGGGGTTTTATGTCCCCCATAAAAATTTAACAAAATTTTACTATCTTAACAAATCTACCTTGAGAATCTCTAGGTTTGTTCAAAAAAGTAAAGGAAAACCTATGCTACTACTACTACTAGATTTGGGGGCGCTTGTTATAATAGATGTGTAGGTTCTTACCTCTCGTCTTACCGCTCCCTCGCCACCAGCCTATATTTATTCTACCTTACAGAACAACTCCTCGGCAATGACGCAAAAATGTTGGGTAAAATATAATCTATATTAATTCACCTAATATTTAATTATTGACCAGGGTTGGTAGGCTTAGAGTTGACACAAAATATATGCGAAGGTAGAAAGGTTCCTAGGATATCGTAGTAATCCCTTAACAAACAAAAGATCAAAAGATCTTTCAAAATGAAAAACTGAGTCAATCTCCTAAGAATTCATCTATCAAGGTAATTGAACAGAGTACTAGACCATAGTGGTATTAAGTTATACTACTCTACTCTATAAACAACTACTAAAAGATAAAGATATGGACAATTCTATGACAATGAACTATTCTCTATAAGAAAATCTATTTTACTGCTACAGAACTTTAAATACTGATTGCACAAAAACGGACTTACAACAACTAGATATGCTTTCTAAAAACTATACATGCAACTAACACATGTACATAATAAGTTAAATTAAACCATTTTAGTTCCAATCTCCTTGGTTATTTTGAGGATAAGAATTCACTGTGATTGGAACAGGAGAAGGAGAGGTGTCAAAGGGACTCTCAGAGGAATTGTAGAAACTAAATGGGATCAAGTCTAATTTAAGCTCTACAAACATATGCAGACTAAGAAATGTCCAATTAAAAGTGATAGTAAACATGATGGTTTATTTCATAGGTTGCTAACTTTTAACTTGCAAAGGATAGAACAAGACTACAAGCAAGCAGACCTAACTTATCAACAAGTAGAAAACTTAATAAAGAGAAACAAATAGAAAACTTAATATGATGATTTTAAACCCTATCCTATAGGTTTCTTCAATAATTACATGATGGAAAGAACAAGCCTTATTGCTATGAATGATTTACAATATTCTAGTCCATTAATGCGTTTAACCCTAAACTTCAAATGCAAAGGAATAAATTAAATCAAACCAAAGACATAATTACAAGGCATTATAGTAGAAATAATTTCAAACATCAAATGAGGAGAAAGAAGAAATAAGAATAAAACCTAATCAGTACTTTAAATGATCTAATCTAAAGTTGTAAGAAAATACACAACCATTATATAATTACCACCTATCAAAACATAATCTAAAATATAAGAAAACAGGTTAAAAGCACTAAGAGATGGATGGAAGACTGGATAATAGACTGAAAAAAGGTCTGTATGATAGACAGAACAGGCTGTCCGAATGACAGTCTGCACACAAAAATACTAAAATGTCAAGAAATAAATAATCTAAATGATTTTAAGGTGAACTGACTTATGCACACGACAACAAAATATAAAGAGAAAGAATTAAATCTACTTAGCAACTGAATTCATTCTGCAAAATAACTTAAATTCAATTCATAATTTAAAACATTATTACCAACTAAAATATTGAATAAACTGAAATATATTTAAATAGATTCATAATGAAATGAAAAAGGACAAAATTAAATCTACTATAATTGAATCCTACAACATCAAAGCAATTTATCCTATCAGCATAAAACCAAACAATAAACTGGAAATACTTTGGAAAATAAATTGCAAAATAACTAATACACAATCGATTGTTTAGATTATAAAAGGAAACTAAATTAACAACAGAATACCGGAGTATAATCTATGCTTATAAGAAACAAATAGAATGAACTATTACAGTAACTAGTTTGTGTAAACAAATTACAAATAAACTATGCTAATTGTAAAAAGGGAATAATGAAAAATACACATAAATAGAAAGCTCTGGTTAATTAGGGGCCCTCCCAATAATTAGAGTGATAACTTGCTCACGCTTCTTAAGAAACGAACATGCACAACATAAGCAGAACTTCCATTAAAGTAAAGAAAAATGTTACCGAGTTTATGAAACTAACTGATTACATGTATCAACTAAAAGAAACTATTTATCAACTCTATCTCACATAGAAGCATTTGTATATATAGTGTTTGACAAAGGGCAAGCAAGTCGACCCTTTTAGTGGTCTACTTCTCTTAAAATAAATCATCCATTATGACAGGTAACTGAACGAATAACCAATGCATGATGTTTTCCTCCTTCTCTGCGAGATGGTCCTTCTATGGCGCGTGATGTGACACACGAGCTCTACTTCAGCGTGGCTGGCATCAAGGTGTCATGCAGAGGCATCATATGAGCGATCTTCTAGAAGGGGGTTCGTGCTATAACTCTCGCGCATGGAAAACAAGCAATTTACAGGTCGTTCTATACTTGAATTCTTAGGAATCTATCAATACCAGCACGCGATTAGCTCGGTGGATGGAATGATGAGCTATGCAGTGAGATGGATATGCTCCATGCATATCTAGAATGGATGCATGTTCTATTCGTTGGCTCACCGTGAACAAAGACCTGCAATAACGATATCATGTATTGGCATATAATAAAATATCATCGAATTTAACCTATAAAACCATGAAATAATGGAATTAAATCATAACTTGCATAAATCCCAAAATATAATCGTACCTGGTGCTGAATGGCGAACTGTATGATAGAAAATATGCCAAAATATGACAAAACATATGTGAAAACATGTAAATTATTAGCCGAAATTGATGAAAAAACGAGGGTCAACAACTACCCATATGGATCCTTCCCATGATGAAAATTATGCACTTTTTGATTATTTGGGTCAGTTAGTTCATTCTACTACATCCTACAATTCCATGTTTTTGAACATTAGTCTCAATGAAGTACGTGTGAAAGGGTTCTTTTTTATGGTCCCACAAGAGGAGTATGGAACTGCTAGATTTACTTTTTATGATGATATGGTTGGAGCACATTCTTATTCACATTTGCAACAACATTCTTTGTTACTTTATGATGATGCAAATCTACATGGTTGCACCTATGATATGCATTTGAGTCAATTGAAGACTCATGGTTTTTCTTGCTCAACACTTGGTTCATTTGATATTGGAGGAACTTCATCCAATACTGGGGTGAATAGATTTATGATGGGAAAAAAATTGTTTCCAGCCACATACTTTGTTATATCTTTATGATTCTCTCATTCATGGATGTATGGGTGAGACTTCTTTGAGTCATTTGAAGTGTTCTTGTTTTTTTTGCTCATTATTTGGTTCATATTTGTGATAAGATTCTTGATTCACTTATTAGATGAAAGAATACATGGCTGAACAATTTGATGCATGTCACATCCTTTTGGAGAAGCATTATAGGACATGGGATCCTCACCTATGTCATTGGCGAATATTTGATTGGTCACTTGAATCTTTTATGCACTTGGAAAATGGTGGTATACTTACTTGGAGGTATAAGCACTTTCATGATTTTTTGATGAGGCACCTCCTTGTTGTAAATTTTTATTATATTGTTATGTACTTTGATGATATATATTATGTACTCATGATATTTGGAAGAATGCACATAAGAAAACGGGATCTTGAAATTCTCTTTCCTAATGGTATGGGTTGGAGAGCACTCTTAATTGTTGGAGTGCAATACAAGCAATCAGACCTCGGGATAGCTTTTAGTCCCATTGATTTCATTTTTTTTGGGAAACAAGAAGTATGGGACATGTATTCCCCACTTAATAAAGTGATTTTAATTAGAGTAGTGCAGTAGAAAGCATGGTGTTTTCTTTGTCAAATATTCATGGAATCTAAAAGACTCAAAGTTGGGAAACTCAATGGAAACTTTGAAGAATCATACAGAAAGAAGGTTCTTCAACACTCATGTTTGACATTGCTTGAGGACAAGAAATATTGGTAAGTGAGGATTCATCATGTCCCAAATTTTGCATTGGGTCACAATGGCCTAATCACATTTTTCATATTCATTAGAATTTGTCAAATTGATGCTAACGGTGAAATAATTGCCAAGGAGGAAAATTAGTAGTTTCCTATGCTGGACGGATTAAAGTAACTGAGAGGGGGGGGGGGTGTGAATCAATTATATACCAAAGTGCATCTTTTTAAAGGATGTTTCATATTTATTATGGACATATGTTTAAACCATTCAACATATAGCAGCAAATTACATAACAGTCAACATTAATCAATCACATCAACGAACACAAGACACAATGTTTTCATGAGGAAACAGTAAATACTCTTCTTCTTAAGAATGTAAGGTAAGCTCCAACTCCTCTTTACATTCTTTTCTTTTGCCTGAGCTTCAACCCAGACGAGGCTGCTACCTCTGGAAGCTCCAACTTCCAATTATACAAGCACCAACTTGTTTCTATTTTCTGGAAACAACCAGAAGGATGCTACAACACCCCAGAGAACTCTTGTGAATTACAGAATGAATCAAACCCTTACAACCCCTCACTGTCTATGACTAGGATTTATAAATCAGCATTTACATTACGATGCTGAATTAGATAGTATTGCAGATATTCACAACAGATGTTATAATTCTATCTCTGTACATTTTTCTCTGTTTATTATCAAGACTAAGCACATACATAACTCACCGATACTGTCACTGTATCATTCTTATATTCTTCCTCATCCAGACTCTTCATACTCTGCAACTATCATCGTATCCAGCTCTTCAATCCTTTTCTGCAATGTGCTCAATCTCTTATATTTGAAATTACCTTATTGAACAACGCACACTCTCTCATCTGCTTGCTCCAATATATATATACATATTATAGTTGATTCCCATTTTCTCCGTTCATTACAGAAACAGTTACGGACTCTTCATTTTCCATCTAATTGCAAATGAGAAACAGTTAATTGGTCTCGAATGCTGATCTGTACAAAATGATTCACATTCCACAAATAGTCATTCTCTTCTCTGCAAGGCCATGCCACACCACTTCTTGCCAATGCCATGCCACACTGGGGTTTTAAATGTTTAAATTGGAGGTTTATCTGCTTATTCTCCCGCCGTTGCGGAAAGATAATCGGCTTCAGTCTCGATATTCTTTTCTGATGCATTTGCCTTAGTCGGCTGAATATTTGGTTTCGTGTCAGAACATTTTTTTCTTTCAATCTCCGCCGTTGCGGCTCCATAATGGCTAACCATCCGACTCATAACGTTTCCAACACCGATAGACCTACCGCGGAGCCCATGGTCTTTTCGTCTTCTGCCGTTGCGGCTCCCGAAAGATTTTATACCTCCGCCATTGCGGCTCCCGTTCTGCTCCGACTTCCAATGTTTTGAAGCTTCGATGTTTCGACTCCCGTTCCACTTTTCGTTTCGACGTTGCGGAAGGGAATGTCCTTCCGACTTACGATGTTTTCAAGCTCCGGCGTTGCGGCTCCCATTCTGCTTTTTGCTCCAACGTTGCGGAAGGGGATGTCCTTCCGACTTACGATGTTTTCAAGCTTCGGTGTTGCGGCTCCCGTTCCACTTTTCACTTCGACGTTGCAGAAGGGAATGTCCTTTCGACTTCCGATGTTTTTTTTGCCGATTGTCGCCGATCCTTGTGTTGTGGGCTTCTGCTGTTGCGGATGAAGAATCGCTATCTTTCTGGTCGCTTTGTTTCAGATCCTGCCCATTCTATATAGAGTGATCAAATTATTCATTTAAAACTTTGTTTTATATATGTGAATCGCTGTATAGATGTAATGCTTGATCGTTTTCATCCTTCTGTTTCATTTATTTGAATGAATAATAAAATCCTCTGTTGTAGTGAATTGTGTAATCATCCTTTTCAGTATGAGGGTATTATGTGCAACATTTAGAGCTGTGACATTGTTCTCATATATGGCTATAACATTTACATTTGCTTCATTACTGTTGTGACTTCCTTTGATTCATCCTGCTGTGGCTTTTCCTGTGAGTGAAGCATTCAAAGTTTGGCATATGGCAACATTCAGACTGTGTAGAAAAACTGGCTAACAAACTCCCCCTTTGACATGATGACAAACTTTGAAAGCTTTCTCCCCCTTTTGTCATCCATGGTAAAGATAGAACGAGAACTCCCCCTATGAATATGTCTCCCCCTGTCATTGTAATGTGAATGAGAAAATATTCAAAGAGGACAAACCCCCAAATAAGCTCGAAGCATTTCAAACTGAGATTTGGGAAGAGGCTTAGTGAAAATATCAGCAATCTGATCTTTTGTTCCAACATATTCAAGATTAATAACTTTGGACAACACCTGCTCTCTCAGAAAATGATATTTGATGGGTATGTGTTTAGTCTTTGAATGCATCACTGGGTTCTTTGAAATGCTTATTGCACTTGTATTATCACAGAAAATGGGAATGGGATCATCATTCTGTATGTGCATATCCTTCAACATCTGCTTCATCCAAAGAATCTGGGTGCAACATCCTGCTGCTGCTATATACTCTGCTTCAGCTGTAGATAATGAAATAGATGATTGTTTCTTACTGGACCAGCTTACCAAAGAAGGAAGCACCACTGGTACTTTTTCTGTCATCAACACATCCAGCCCAGTCAGCATTAGTAAATGCATATAAGTCCAGAGAGTTATATTTTGGATACCATAAACCATGATTTGTTGTTCCTTTTAAATATCTGAAAATCCTCTTTACAGCCAACAAGTGACCATTCTTAGGTGAAGCCTGAAATCTTCCAACCTGAAAAACAACATGCATAATGTCTGGCCTAGTTGCTGTAGCATAGAGTAGACTTCCAATCATGGATCTGTACATAGTCTGGTCTACATCTCCAGAGTCATCATCTTTACTGAGTTTACATCCAGTGACCATAGGTGTACCAACTGGCTTATAGTCCTCCATTTTGAATTTCTTTAACATTTCATTAATGTATTTAGTTTGAGAGATAGAGATACCTTTGTCACATTGATTGATTTGTAATCCAAGAAAGAAATTCATTTCTCCTAGCATAGACATTTCAAATTCCTGCTGCATGCTTTCAGCAAACTTTGTGCTCAGTCTATCATCGTCACTCCCAAAAATTATGTCATCAACATAAAATTCTATAATAATAAGGATGTTATTCTCTTCTTTAATGTACAGGTTACTATCTGTGTGACCTTTCTTGAATCCTTGCTGCATTAAGTAGTTATCTAGTTTGGAGTACCATGCCCTAGGTGCTTTCTTTAATCCATATAACGATTTCCTCAATCTGTAAACAAAATGTGATGCATCCTGTACATGAAATCCTTTTGGCTGCTCCATGTAGACTTCCTCTTCCAGATCACCATTCAGAAAAGCTGACTTCACATCCATTTGGTAGACTTTAATTTGTTTGGAGCTGGAATATGCTAAGATCAACCTTATTGATTCCATTCTAGCAACAGGGGCAAATGTTTCACAGTAATCAATCCCCTCTACCTGTGCATAACCTTTACAGACTAGTCTTGCTTTATTTTTGGTTACTTTTCCTGTATCATCCAGTTTATTCCTGAAAACCCACTTAGCTCCTATTACATTTTTGTTTGTAGGTCTAGGAACTAGTTCCCAGGTATCATTCTTTTCAATTTGACTAAGCTCTTCCTTCATAGAATTTACCCAATGTTCATCTTTGATAGCTTCATTCACATTTTTTGGCTCAGTCAGAGAGAGAAGTGATACCTGCTTTTCAAGGATGGGTTGTTTTCTTTTACTTCTTGTCTCAACACCTGAGTTTATATCCCCAATAATCAATTCTTCAGGGTGATTTTTCTGTATTCGACTACTTGGAGATTTTGTTGAAATTGTATTTTTTGAAGGACTGAGGCATTGTTCATCATCACATGTAGGTCTGTTATTGTCATCAGCCTTAACCTCTTCTATTTCATCCTCTTCATCATCTGACCTGTGCTTGTCAAATATATCACGAGTCTCAAACTCCTTTTGCTTAGTCTTTGATTTTAAGAATGCAGATTCATCAAATGTTACATCTATTGCTTCAACGATCTTTCTTAGTCTGAAATTATAACATTTATATGATTTTCTAGAACAGGAGTAGCCAACTAATACTACATCATCAGTTCTAGAGTCTAATTTTCCCAAATGTGGATCTACTCATTTGATATAACACTTACAGCCAAAAATCCTGAAATGTTTAACGCTGGCTGGTCTTCCTTTCCACATTTGATATGGCGTGACATATTGGTTATTTCTTAGCATACATCAATTCAGTATGTGAACTGCTGTGTGAATAGCTTGAGGCAAAAGCACATTACTCAACTTTGCTTCATGGAGCATGGTTCTAGCCATCTCTACTACTGTTCGTTTTTTCCTTTCTACTACCCCATTCTGCTGAGGTGTTTCAGTCACAGAGAAGTGTCTTTTTATCCCGTTCACATTACAAAATTTGTTAAATTCATTTGACACGTACTCTCCTCCATTATCAGATCTCAGGCACTTTATTTTCTTGTCATATTCATTTTCAACAAATTCTTTAAACATTTGAAAGCAATCAAAAGCTTCATATTTCTTTTTCAATAAGTAAAGCCAAGTCATTCTTGTGTAATCATCCACAAACAATAACATTCTGTTTCATGGTTTAAAATATCAAATCTGTTATAAGTATTTCTATTTCTGTTTTGACTTGTCACATCCAATATTTTTCCATATCCATGTCTAGAATTCTCATACCCATTATGTTCATATACTTTTCTTGAAAATTTAGTGCAAAATGCAGCCTTGTGTCCATAATTGTAACAAAAGAAACAATAGCCATTAAAATTATTCTGATACCCGTCATGTGTTCTTTTCTGAACAATTGGTCTTGATTTTTCTTCCTGTTTCTCAACCACTGAATTCTCATCAGCTCCTTTCTCATTCTTCTTTTCTGCACCTGTTTCTTTCAAACTTGAACTAGAACCATCATTGATCACTGCTGCCTTATAACCAAGTCCAGATTTATCATTTGCAGATCTCTGACTTTCTATTATCTGATTTAGAATTGATGAACTGTGATTCATGTTGCTTTCCTGTACCTTCTTCCTTAATAAGACAACTTCTGATTTTAGGTTTTCAATCTCTTTATCCTTTACCATAATTAATTTGTGTTGATGTATATGTAACTTCGGAATGTATTCTTCTATGTATCTTATGTATTGTAACCCGATGTTTATTCTGCGATGTTTCTATTATGTATTTGAGTCATGTGATCATGCCCCGATGTTCCGATCGGGAGGATTAATAATGTAATCAAGTCATATCAAGTCATTAGGTAAGTCCCCACAGGTTCGGGGAACTTGAGTTATTATACAATAATTAAGGTGTAGGCTCGAGTAAGTAATTGTTAGCTGGGCCGACATGATTGAGTGCACTTCAAGTCAACGAAAGAATATAAATAGAGAGTGAGAGACTCTCTATTTATCACTTGTGAAATACATCACTTGCTCTCTCAAGGGTGGCGCACTTTTGAAGAAGGAAATTTTGGGCCTAGACAGAAGACAGAAGACTACTGCTGTTTTGGGAGATCTCTTACTGTTTTGGTGTTGATTCTATCTCAGAGGAAGTTGTGAGGTTTTCTCCTTTATGGTTTCCCCGAGGAAAAATATTTGTGTCTCTTGTCTCTTATGATGTGCTTTTGTTTTATTGCTGTGCTTGTTATTCTCTCAGTGAAAAGATCCTAAGATCATAATGCTAGCTTAAATGTGATGAAAAACTAACATGGAATCAGAGCTAACCTGAGAAGAAGACATTGTGTAGCTCCATAAACTAGGGATTCCTAGTTTGTGTACCTTCCTCCACATATTTTCAGCAAAATTAAGGTGGAACAACTCTCCTCCTTAGGGCGCATCTTTATGTCGAGGCGGAATTTGATTCCAAGCATTTTCAGTCTTCGATGCGGAAATTAGGGCTTTCTACAGAACATGAATTTTTGAGTGAGACCAGCATAGGGTTATTATCCTCATCAAAACCGAAGTTTAGAGACCTGGATCAAGAAATTTGGTTGGGTGAAACTCCAGGAAAGTCAAACCCTAGTTTGACCCTGAGCTAGGAGAAACCCTAAATACTAAAACTGCAAGTTTTGGTACAGTCACTATATTCTGATATTGGCGACGTATCAGAAGCTGAAAATTTCAGGGGCCAAATATAAAATCCTGATGAATCCTGTGTCCAAAAATAAGACTCATATTTTCTGTACTCCAGGAGATATGATCTCTCCAAGTTAGGGTTCCAGCCTCTTCCATAATTCATCCCTGAACAGGACATCTGGGGAGATCTGCAATATCTTGAGCTACAGAGGTCGAAATGGAATTCCTAAAGATGTTCCAGAAAGGGCACGGACTTTAATTTCGTTGGTCTGAATATCAGACTCAGAAGATGAACCAGTGACACGTGGCATGCCATACAACTTCGCTGTTCTGAACAGTCCTGTAACAGGTCACCTTGGGAAAAGGATCATAAATCCCAAATGGTGAAACCAATTCTTATGAAAATTACGGTGTTAGATCAGGGACATGTGAGGTTACCTCAGTGCAAAATTTCAGACACATAGGAGCATTAATTTCAGATATATCACAGAAACAGTAACAGGCATTTATGCAGAAGAAATTGGAAAATTAGGGCTTCCTGTTTCGGGAGCTTCCCTCCACTGTTTTCAGAAAAGGAGTACATTGGACAGCTCCATTTGAAGAGATATATCTGTTCATCCAATCAGATATGAAATATTCTGTGTTTTTGAAATTAGGGTTTCCGTGACAAACCCTAGATCAACGAACTCCGGGACAAGGACGGACACCTCAAATTGGTGAGATCTAATCCTTTGCTATTTCCATTTGAGGTTCTCATTTCAAAGTGATCTATCACATCAGCTTGATGATAAGCTTGGTGAAGTTGACAACTTCCAAGCATAGAAGTATTTTATCTCTCAGAATTGGACACCTACATGAGTATAGAGGTTCCAGTTTCAGAGGGAGACGAGGCCAAAGAAGACATCATGCTCATACTGCAGAGGATGATGAACCATCCAGAAAGAGATCCAGACATGAAAGTGAAGATTCTTCAAGCGAGGTTGAATATGTTCTAATATCAGCTCTCACAGGTAACATTAATCATGGAAATGATGATTGGCTTATAGACATTAGGGCTTCCAAACATATGACGGGATTCAAGGAATCCTTTATAAGACTGTTAGAACATGAGTCACCACACAAGGTGAAACTGGGAGATGACTACCAATATCCAATAAAAGGTAGTGGGGAATCTTCATACAAGCTAGACTCTGGTAAGTCTCTAACAATGAAAGAAGTATTGTTTGTTCCAGGAATCAAGAAGAACCTTCTCTCCATTTCAGCATTGATGCAAAAGGAATACGGGTTGCATTCATAGATGGTCAAGTCATCATGTGACCAAAAGGAAAGACTATCGATGATGCGGTAGTGATTGGAGAACAATAAGGAGGCTTGTACAAA
>LPNX010289872.1:73599-104282 GCA_001517045.1 Pseudotsuga menziesii
ACAAGGAAGTGATTTATTTCAATAGACTCTAGAAAGAGAACTCACAAGAAGAAGAAGCTCAAGAAGAGAAGGTGGGAGCAACTGAAGATCAAGCTCTTACCATCCAAAGAAGATTACTCAAGCAATGAGGAATATGAAGAACTCAACTCTTGAAGAACTTCTTATCCTCCATATCATTTGGATAAGAAACGATGCCACCATGAATCAAGAAGACGATGAAGCTTAAGGATCAAGAAGCAGTCTACCCACGAAACAAATAAAGATAAGTATTCAATTGTTATTTCATGATATTGTTTTGTTATGGATTTGTTTATATTCAGTTGATGTATTATGCATGATAGGATGCTTGCATTAACGACAGTATACTACTAATATGCATGTGATGGGTAAGTAGCTCATGGTGCTATACAAATCTCCATTGCTACTTATCTAGAATGAAACCTCTTTGCTGACATATTGGATTAGTGCACAATCTCAATGTTGTCCCGGTAGAGATGGAAGGCATCTAGAAAGTTTCAGTGAGATATGGATGAATGTTGTATTGGCTAAAGTAGTTGCATGATCATATATTTATGCATAAGTATTTTCCAGTATAAATATTCTTTATGAAATGTTATAACCATACAATTGCATTTGACTTGTAGGAAAGATCGCATACATAATCGCCTACAAGCAAAGAAGAATGAAGACTTGTTCCGAAGAACAAGTGACGACAGTTCAAAGACAAAGAATAATATGACGAGTGTAGTGACATCATTGATGCAGAACCTTCCAGCCACCAAGAAGAAAGGGAAGATCAGTTCAATAGGAATGATGTCTGGGCGTAGTATCGAGACCTGAAGAGAAGTTCATAGTTCCATCATGCAGTAGATGGAAACATCGTGGGATACAAAGCAAGATTCGTAGCATGAGGCTTCTCATGAAGAGAAGGCATAGTCTACAAAGAAACATTTATAGATAATAGAAGTGAAGTCACATGACATGCATAATCATGTGTGCAAATGAAAGAAGGCCTTGTACGAGTTCAGAAGACACCCATGGGATAACACATACATGATGAGATTGATGAATATCTTAACCTTTGCTACAAGGTTGATAGAGGATGACAAGCTCACAGATGGGTGCAAGATGAACTTTTGAATAAGTTCAAGATAGAGGATCTTAGTATCCAGTGATCCTAGATGGATACTACTTGTCACTCCAGTACAGAATGTTTCAGTGCATAGAGTACGGAAGACAGAGGGAGTATGATGCTCCGCTTCAGAGGGAGTGATTGCAGAAGATCCTGAGGTTTGACATGGTACGACCGGATGGGCAGATTACTGATTATTCTAGGCTTTACTGAGAGTAAAGTGGATTCCAACCTTTGATCCAAGGTTGAAGGTGGAAGACCAGTGATGCTCCTATTATGTGTCGATGCACTACTGTTCTAGGTATGGAGGTGTGGCAGAGTACAGATGGGATCTTCCTTGGACAAGGGAAGTATGCAGTAGATATCTTGAAGAGGTTCGGGATGATGGATTGCAAGAAAATGGCCACACCTATGGCATCAAACCTGAAGCTATTTGAGTGATGCTTCGTCAGAGTCGGTTGATGCTATGATGTATCGTCAGATGATTGGGTCATTGATGTACCTGAAAAACACGAGACCAGATATCTGCTTTGCTATGAACACCTTGAGCCAGTACCTGACATATCCGATAAGTGTTCACTTGACTGCTACAAAGAATATTCTGAGGTACCTGAAGGGTACAATTGATTATGGGCTCAAGTACGATGCGAATCAGAAGATTAACCTGGAAGGTTATGTTGATTCAGATTGGGCAGACAGTGCCATTGACAGGAAGAGTACTTTGGGATGCTGCTTCAGTATGGGATCAGGTGTGATCTCTTGGTTTAGCAGGAAGCAATCCTGTGTGGCACTGAGTACGGCTGAAGCAGAGTATGTCACAACTTGTTCAGCTAGTTGTGAGGCAGTATGGATGTGGAAGCTACTGTCTGATATATTTGATCTCCAGTTAGATGCTACTTGTATACATTGTGACAACCAGAGTTGCGTGAAGTTGTCAGAGAATCCAGTGTTTCATGACAAGTCGAAGCATATCGAGATCAAGTATCACTATATCAGGGATATGGTACAGAGAGGAGCAGTGAAGCTCCTGTATGTTGCGACGGAGGAACAGATAGCTGATGTATTGACAAAGCCATTGGCTAGGCTGAAGTTCGAGTACTTTAGAGAGAGACTTGGTGTTCTCTAGATTGAGGCTTCCTCCCAGAGAAAGTGATGAGACCCATAGCCATTCTGACATGGTGAGAGGATTGGTTCCTTCCATGGTCAGATGTAAGGGTTGAGCCATTCTGTCATGGTGAGAGGATTGGTTCCTTCCATGTCAGATATGAGTGCTGAGATCCATAGCCATTCTGAAGAGTAGGTCAGATATAAGGGCTGAGCCATTCTAACATGGTGGTAGGGTTGCTCCATAACATGTTAGATATGAGTGCTGGCCATTCTGTCGAGCAGGATAGATGTAAGAGCAATTGCCATTCTAGGAATGGAGGCACCTGGTCATTTACCAGGAACACTCAGTGTAAGAACTGAGTAGCCATTCTGATGTGATAGAGGGATGTGTTCCCACTTGATCAGATGTAAGGGATGAACCATTCTGTTCATGGCTAAAGGATTAAGTTCCTTCCATGTCAGATGTGAGTGTTGGCCATTCCGACGAGTAGGTTGGATGTAAGGGCAACTGCCATTCTCTAGGAGAATGGAGGTGCCTGGTCAGTTACCAGGTAGCTCAGTCGAGGAGGACTGGGGGCCATTCTGATATGATTGCTGGGATGTGTTCCCCTCATGATCAGATATGAGTGCATGCCCTTCCATCATTGTGAGAAGGATGTGTTCCCGCCTAGATGGATGTAAGTGCTGAGCCTTGTCACAGATGATAGTAGGTGTGTCCTATCATGCTGGTGACTGTAAGTCCTGTGCCATTTCATAGATGATAGTAGGTGTGTCCTATCATGCTGGTGACTGTAAGTGCAGTGCCATTTCACAGATGGTAGTAGGTGTGTCCTACCATGCTGGTTATTTTAAGTGTAGAGCCTTTTCACAGATGGTAGTAGGTGTGTCCTACCATGCTAGTGATTGTAAGTGCTGAGCCTTTCCACAGATCGTAGTAGGTGTGTCCTACCATGCTGATGGATGTGAGCGCTGTGCCTTTCCACAGATGATAGTAGGTGTGTCCTATCATGATGGTGGTTGTAAGTGCAGTGCCATTTCACAGATGATAGTAGGTGTGACCTATCATGCTGGTAACTGTAAGTGCAGTGCCATTTCACAGATGGTAGTAGGTGCGTCCTACAATGCTGGTGATTATAAGTGCCGAGCCTTTCCACAGATGGTAGTAGGTGTGTCCTATCATGCTAGTGGTTGTAAGTGCTGAGCCATTTCACAGATGATAGTAGGTGTGTCCTATCATGCTGGTGAATGTGAGTGCTGGGCCTTTCTGATGGGATTGTAGTTTACTACATGATCAGATGTGAGTGCTGGGTGTACCTTTCTGATGAGCAGGTCAGATGTAAGTGCTGGGCGAAGACCTACATGAGGGTAGGCCTACAACCAGCATGAAAAAGGGTTGGCTCTATAGAAATTCCTATGACAAGAAGAATCATGAGATAGCACCAGTGTTAATCCATATCGAGTGATGATCTAGATCCAGTAATTATGATCCAGCAGTGATGATCCAGATTGAGTGATGGTCCAGATCCAGTCCAGTGATGTTGATCCAGATCGAGTGATGATCCAGATCCAGTAATGATGATCCAGCAGTTATGATCCAGATCGAGTGATGGTCCAGATCCAGTCCATTGATTTTGATCCAGATCGAGAGATGATCCAGATCGAGAGATGATCCAGATCCAGTGATGATGTTTTATGTTGATCCAGATCGAGAGATGATCCATATCCAGTGATGATGTTCTATGATGATCCAGATCGAGAGATGATCCAGATCCAGTGAAGATGACTTGAAGACAAATATGAATTGAAGATGAATATGACTTGAAGACGAAGATGACTTGAATACAAGATGATCCAGCTGATACAGAGAAGAATACCAGTGCTGAAAATTGTGTCGAAAGAATACCTTCCTAGTTAAGAGGGAGTGTTGATGTATATGTAACTTTGGAATGTATTCTTCTATGTATCTTATGTATTGTAACCCGATGTTTATTTCGGGATGTTTCTATTATGTATTTGAGTCATGTGATCATGCCCCGATGTTCCGATCAGGAGGATTAATAATGTAATCAAGTCATATCAAGTCATTAGGTAATTCCCCATAGGTTTGGGGCACTTGAGTTATTATACACTAATTAAGGTGTAGGCTCGAGTAAGTAATTGTTAGTTGGGACGACATGATTGAGTGCACTTCAAGTCAATGGAAGAATATAAATAGAGAGTGAGAGACTTATCACTTGTGAAATACATCACTTGCTCTCTCAAGGGTGGCGCACTTTTGAAGAAGGAAATTTTGGGCCTAGACAGAAGACAGAAGACCACTGCTGTTTTGGGAGATCTCTTACTATTTTGGTGTTGATTCTATCTTAGAGGAAGTTGCGGGGTTTTCTCCTTTATGGTTTCCCTGAGGAAAACTCTTTGTGTCTCTTGTATCTTATGACGTGCTTGTGTTTTATTGTTGTGCTTGTTATTCTCTCAGTGAAAAGATCCTAAGATCATAATGCTAGCTTAAATGTGATGAAAAACTAACAATTTGTTTAGAGATTCTTCAGTGATTCTAGCTTCTTCCAGTTTTAGTTTTAATTCAATCATCATTTCTTCAGTGCTTTCAAATGAATCATTTGATTTTTTCAACTCATCCTCAAGTTCTTTAACATTTCTCTTAATATGTCTACATTCTTTTCTTTCTCTTCTTAAATCACATAGAGCACTTACCAATTATTCTTCCAAATCCACTTCACCATCTTCTTCCTCTTTAGACTGGTCTTTCTGATTTTCCAAAGCCATAAAGAGATTCTCATCTCACTGATCATCACTTTCATCGGAATCAGATATATCACTTTCTTCTTTAGTAAATAAACTCTTCTTCTTGAAAGTATGTCTATTGAAAGACTTCTTGTATTTATTTTTGTATTGCTTTGGATTTTTACTGCTTTCTTCCTCATTGTCAGAGTTCTTACTATATGGACATTTGGAAGAAAAGTGGCCTATTCTACCACATCCAAAACATTTCAAAGGAAGCTTAATTTTGTACCTACCTGTACCCTTTCTTAAACTCTTGATAAAATTTCCTTCTTCATCTTCTTCTGATTTTTTAGAATGGTTCACTTCTTCTTCTTTCTTCTTCTTCTCCTTCTTTGCTGCTTTGAATGCTGCTTCTTTCCTGGAAGAAGTCTCACCAGAAATTCTCATTTCATATGCAGTCAGTATTCCACTAAGTGTATCCATATCTAAGGTATCTAAATCTGCTCTTTCTTCTAATGCATAAACTTTAGGATTAAATCTAGCAGGAAGAGATCTAATAACCTTTTGTACAAGATCTTCATCTTTAGTCTTTTGTCATAGCCCTCTCATGGTATTGGCAACTTCATCTATTCAAAGGAAATAAGTGGCTATATCTTCAGATTCTTCCATTTTCAAACTTTCAAATTGAGATCTATATGTTTGTAATTTGGCATTTTTAACTTTATCATCCCCTTAATAGACTGTTTTCAGTTTATCCCAAATTTATTTTGCTGAGGAACAGTTCATTACTTTAACAAATTCTGAAGCTGCTAGGCCTCCTAGAATACCATACATAGCCTTTGAATTACTCTCATAGAGTCTTCTACTTATATGATCTATTGGAATAGTTGCTGGAACATTATATGTATTTAAACAAGCTTGCCATACATCAACTCCTTGAGACTGTAGAAATAGTTTCGTTCTTATACTCCAAAAGGCATAATTATGTCCATCAAATAGAGGCAGTCCATGTTTGGTAAATTCTGATTTCTTGTCCATTGATTAGGATCTAGATTCTAGTGGTTAAACTAATTTGAAGCAACTTGGCTCTGATACCAATTGTTGGACGGATTAAAGTAACTGAGAGGGGGGGGGGTGAATCAGTTATATACCAAAGTGCATCTTTTTAAAGGATGTTTTAGATTTATTATGGACATATGTTTAAACCATTCAACATATAGCAGCAAATTACATAACAGTCAACATTCAATCACATCAACAAACACAAGACACAATGTTTTCATGAGGAAACAATAAATACTCTTCTTCTTAAGAATGAAAGGTAAGCTCCAAATCCTCTTTACATTCTTTTATTTTTCCTAACCTTCAACCCAGACGAGGATGCTACCTCTAGAAGCTCCAACTTCCAATTATACAAGCACCAACTTGTTTCTATTTTCTGGAAACAACCAGAAGGATGCTACAACACCCCAGAGAACTCTTGTGAATTACAGAATGAATCAAACCCTTACAACCCCTCACTGTCTATGACTAGGCTTTATAAATCAGCATTTACATTACGATTCTGAATTAGACAGTATTACAGATATTCACAACAGATTTTATAATTCTATATCTGTACATTTTTCTCTGTTTATTATCAAGACTAAGCACATACACAACTCACCGAGATTGTCACTGTATCATTCTTATATTCTTCCTCATCCGGACTCTTCATACTCTGTAACTATCATCGTATCCAGCTCTTCAATCCTTTTCTGCAATGTGCTCAATCTCTTATATTTGAAATTACCTTACTGAACAACACACACTCTCTCATCTGCTTGCTACAATATATATACATATTCCAGTCGATTCCCATTCTCTCTGTTCATTACAGAAACGGTTACGGACTCTTCATTTTCCATCTAATTGCAAATGAGAAACAATTAATCAGTCTCGAATGCTGATCTGTACAAAACGATTCACATTCCACGAATAGTGATTCTTTGCTCTGCAAGGACATGCCACACTGGGGTTTTAAATGTTTAAATCAGAGGTTTATTTGCTTATCCTCCTGCCGTTGCGGAAAGATAATCGGCTTTAGTCTCGATATTGTTTTCCGATGCATTTGCATTAGTCGACTGACTATTTGGTTTCGTGTCGGAACATTTTGTTCTTTCAATCTCCGCCGTTGCAGCTCCATAATGGCTAACCATCCGATTCATAACGTTTCCGACGCTGATAGACCTACCGCGGAGCCCGTGGTCTTTTCGTCTTCCACCGTTGCGGCTCCCAAAAGATTTTATATCTCCGCCGTTGCGGCTCCCGTTCTGCTTCGACTTCCGATGTTTTGAAGCTCCAATGTTTCGGCTCCCGTTCCACTTTTCGATCTGACGTTGCGAAGGGAATTTCCTTCTGACTTACGATGTTTTCAAGCTCCGGCGTTGCGGCTCCTGTTCCGCTTTTCGCTCTGACGTTGCGAAAGGGGATGTCCTTCCGACTTACGATGTTTTCAAGCTCCAATGTTGTGGCTCCCATTCCACTTTTCGCTCCGATGTTGTGGAAGGGAATGTCCTTCCGACTTTCGATGTTTTGTTTGCCGATTGTCGCCGATCCTTGTGTTGTGGGATTCCGCCGTTGCAGATGAAGAATCGCTATCTTTCCGACTGCTTTGTTTCAGATCCTGCCCATTCTATATAGTGTGATCAAATTATTCATTTAAAACTCTGTTTTATATATGTGAATCGCTGTATATATGTAACTCTTGATCATTTTCATCCTTCTGTTTCATTTATTTGAATGAATAATAAAATCCTCTGTTGTAGTGAACTGTGTAATCATCCTTTTCAGTATGCGGGTATTCTGTGCAACATTTAGAGCTATGACATTGTTCTCATATGTGGCTGTAACATTTACATTTGCTTCATTACTGTTGTGACTTCCTTTGATTCATCCTGCTGTGGCTTTTCCTATGAGTGAAGCATTCAAAGTTTGGCATATGGCAACATTCAGACTGTGTAGAAAAACTAGCTAACATCTTATGTTGGGGGTGGAAGCTTTGGGATTTGGAATAAGGGGGGAAATAAATAATGTTTAGAAATTATAATGGAATAAATATTTAATAAGGGATCTTATTAAATAAATACAAGATAAAATTGAAGTGAAAATGGAGCATGGAGACACATGGATACTATGGGGCCCACACAAGCTAGAATTTATGTGCCACATGGCATCCTCCTATTGCAATTTTGAATCCATGGGAAACCTAAATGTTCTTGGATGAGTCAGAAGTATAATAAAACTAGCCATATGCATCATAGGTCAAATTTGGAAGGAAATGTAACTTACATGGGAGAGGAAGAGTCATTTTGGAGTTGGTGAGACACTTGGACTAGATTCCCTAGCTTTATGACATCAATGATGAATATGCTATGAAACCTATGACAAAAATCAGATATGAAGGATGAAATATGACATATATGACATGTCAGGTCGAAATAGAGCATCCAATAGGGTGCTCATGTGAGTTGGGGAAGTTCAATGGGTTCCTACTCAAATTGGGGGAAGATGGAAGGCTAGGAAAGGGAGGACACAAGGAAAATATTGAGTGCACACACAAATTCGAATTGGACTGATTTTTTGGATGGATTGGTGACCTTATAAAGATAATTATTTTTATTAAATACAGGAATAAACCAAGATAATGGATTTTGATCATTTGAGAAATTGTCATTTGTGAATTGTGAGAGCTAGTGGATGACTAGTTTTCTTGCCTTAGCCAATTTTAAGGGTGAAATATTCCCATCCAATTTGGTGGTTGGAGAGGAAAATTGGGTATTTAATGGAGTTTTAATTACATTTGTAAGCTGTATGGAATCTCGTGGGTTCTTCTATTGCATCACTTCATCTCAACCATTTCCAGTTTTCATTGCATATTCTTGCTCATGGAGGGATTGTGCCTTGGGTGAGATATTGTACTTTGTGGGAGATATTATCCTGGTAGATTTAATATTGTAATAATTTAAATATTCTATTTTATTAATTCTCATAATTTTTCAAGTCTAAATACCCAAGATTTGTATGTCAAACTATTTTTTAATGAGCAAACAATGACCATTTCCACTCTATTTTGATATATGCCATGGAAATGCTGATTATTCTGAATGGATGAATGTATATATGATAAATTTATTATTAATTTACTTTAATTAATGTGTATTACAAGTTTCAATTTCAGTACTTAAGCATTGGAATCCATTTTACTCATTTTAATTGCATTGGGAGAAGATTTGGTGCCTTTTTCCCAAGGGTCGAAATAGTGATTTGGGAGCGATGTTAGAGAGAGTCATAAAAGCATATATAAAATTAACCATGATGCATATGATAAATTAAAAATTTACTTTACACATCCATTTAATCTTTTCATTAATTTGAGTGGGGTTGAGATCATTTGAGAATCCATTTCCAACATTTTTCCGGGGGGGAATTGGAACCCCAATTTGCTAGTAAAGACTCCTACTTTGAACAAAATATAAAACTAGTTTTCAGAAGTGATTGGAGGGTTATAAATAATATATTAAAATAATATTCAAGTATTAATATCATTCATACATGCTCTGAAAATATTTTGGAGCATTTGGACCAATTTGGATACCTAGACATCAAAAATAGTCAAGGGTCGAAATTGGGGAAAAAGTGAAAAATTGGTCATTTAATAAAAAATATTAAAAGGGGAATTACAATATCTCTCATGCCACAAATTTATTGTCTCATTGGCATGATTAAGGAATGCATTACCTTGAGATTATGGGATGAAATGAGAGAACTTGTACATTATAGCTTCATGGTTAACAACACCCAAAGCTACAACCTTTCCTATAGAGATCTCCTCTATCTCCACTAAATTTGGAGTAAATATTACTCTATTGGATTCTCCATTGTGTTTCATTTGATACATTGAGAGTATTTTTTCTTATATATTTGGTAAAAACAAAACATTATTCAAGTACCCATCTTCTTGATCAATTTTTCCAATCACTTTGGCATGGATTTCAGAATAATCACCCATTCAAACTGATGGAACACTATGAGGATACATGGATGAGAAGTAGTATTATATGGAGTCCATATTCATGGAAGCTCCCAAATATATGATGAAGGAAGAAGTATCTAAAGAACCATCATCCAAAGCATGACACATTTCTTTATTGTCCGATCCTGAACTTCCATCCTTCTTCCTTGCTCCCTTAGGAAGTGGGATGTTATTATTCTCAAGAATCTGTGCCATCATGTCTATGGTATTATTCATGCATGCACTCTCTAGATGCCACCCCTTCTGACATTAAGTGAATTTGGTCTTCTCTTGCTTCTTCTTGTCCTTTTCCTTGCAAGGATTTGAACCCCCATATGAATATTTGGGTTTGTCTAGGTTCTTCTTCTCTTGTTGCTTTGAATCCTTGTCTTTCTTCTTTTCTTTGGCTGGATTCAATTTTTTTTTTGCAAGGGATTGATACTTAATAGATTTGATGGTGCCCATTTTCACTATATTGTATTCCTATTGAGTCAGTGACTCCATTAATTCAATCAGTGAAGGAATGCACTGGTTTCGAGCTGTGAGCTTGCTAGAGTTGAATCTAGATACAAACAGTGAGTACTCTGGCCGTAGCTTCAAAAGTATGGACAACATGAGTTGTTCATCCTTCTTCTCTATGGCACATTGCTTGAGCTGAAGCACCAATGATTCAAACTTGGTGAAGAAGTATCATATTGTATCAAAGTGAGATGGACTTAGTGAGATTAGCTCATTTTCAAGTTGGTGACCTTTGATATCACCAGTCTTCCCAAACAATTTTGCAAGATTGAGCCATACTTCGTTGGGAGTTGATAGGCTATCTACATGGAACAGAAAGTCTCTCGAAATGTTGAGACAAATAATTCCAAATGCTTCATTAAGCATGTTGAAGAACTTCAATTTCTCCACAACAGATTTGGGTTCGACTTCTATCCCCATGGTGATCCTATACAGGCCTTTCGACATCTCCTAGATCTCAATTTCATCCTTCCATTATAAATAGTTTAATGGGGTCAACAAAAATGGTTTTTCTCCTTTTTTTCTTGTGCAATAGGTGACAAACTGCTGATTGTACCAGCAAAACACTTGAATCTATATGGAAAATACCTCAAACAACAACTAAAACAATCTATATTTGATTTGCAGCTCCAAAGAGCTCACCATGTTAGGATTGATTCATAGCAAGATCTATGATCCAAGGATATTCTCACAATTCGATATTACTCACAAAATATGCACAAAAAAACTGAAAGAGTGAAAATAACATACAAAAATGAAGTCAATAACATATATTATTATCACTGTACAACATGTAAATATGCCTCAAATATGTTTATAATACAATAGGGAGAAATTGTTATACCAAAATCCTGTCACCATCATGTGATAAGACGTTTGACATACCTACTTTCCCTGAATCCCAGCTTCTGGAGTGGAAACTAAATGATTTTTCATCAATCTGTCAATTAAATTCCCAGCATCGTGCATACTCCTCAGTACCCCTGCTCACACCACCTTTCATTGGTTGTCCACAAGCAGTGACACCTTCCATTGCCCTTGGTCCATAGGCAATTATTACCAAAACTGCTTTGTCATAGAAGGAGAAGCACGGTACCCTGGGTAAAAAAGGAAAAAGAGAAGTTTCTCGAGGCTTCTAGATGATAAGCCTTGTGTACTGCCTTATCCCTATTGTTGTGGGTTGGTTGAGCTCAAGATACCTCATCCTAGGATCTTAGAGGCCACTTCACCCACTAATTTCTCAACCATCTCTATCCATTAAAGCCCTATAAATATGAGCTCATAGCCATGGTTGAGGGGAGAACATGGAAGGTGTTGTTATGCCGTTGGATTGATTCTTGGCCCAATATCATTTGGAAAGAGCATAGAGAGCTAGAGTCGGATATTTTGGGGATGAAGAGCTGGTTTCATGGAGATGCATGTCAACACTAAGGCTTGGTTGTAAACTTCTTCATATTTCTAATGCAAGTTGATTTATGTCCCACATATGATGTTGTTGTTGTGATTTCAAATATATATGTTGCTAGATTCCTGAGTCACTAGAGTAGATTAGTAGATCATATTATGGTTGCTTTGATTCATTTCGTGTTGATATTTTTTGCAGGTACACAGGTGAACTGTCAAAGCCTTGTATTCCAGATATCTATAGCATCTAGGGAGAGTCTTCAACCTCTGTCCTCTATTTGTTTTGGATCTGAACCATTCAGACCAGTTGAACACCTTTCTATCCATAGGAGGTGAAATATTCCAGCTAACAAAAATCATGAGGCCTTGGAGGACATTTGGATGCATACAAGTGTCATCTCATGATTTGACCCTCAAACCCCCTAGGTGGACCAATCAGCTTCCTAATCATCCCAAACAATAAAGAATGCAAGTGTGAAAGAGGGTGAGGCATGATAGAACATAAATAGAGTATTTATAGGCATGGGTGAGCACATGGGTGAGTGCGAGTGGCCCAAGGAGGAAATAAATTCCCAAGGAAGGCCAAAAACCACCACAAACATGCACTAACGCTTCACGTCAAACAAAATCCCTGGATATGGGGATGGGGGAGGGAACCAAGACAGTATGTCATCAATGAGGGTTCTTGGTTTGGAATAATGATCAACCTGTAGCGCCTCAAGTGTCAGAATGATCAAAGTGGAGCACCTCAACCATCGGTAAATGATTAATTTTCCTATGTATGGACCATGGAATATAGAATATAAGATAATAAAATGTGCCCTAGGTGTATGATCTTGCTACTAATATGGATTATTGATCTAACAATGTTCTTATTTCTAATAATAATTTCAAGTTTCTAACTAACTCCAAAAATTCTAAATCAAATGACATCATTCATATTTTGATTGTCAACAAAAGAAAGGACAAAGCGACATTCATATTTATAAACAAATAAGAAGGTTATTTTTTTCTTAGAGGGTAGCTCAAAATGAGATATTTGAAAAATAATCCAATAGGGAATTCATACACTATATTAAGGTTGTGGGTCTTGATAATACTCCACATTATAATAATGGTTTTTGGGTGCCATAATCACTCCAAAGTGTAAAGTGCTCAATTCTAGTTGTTTGTTGGTATGCTAATATTTGGGTCCCCACATGTCTGTTGGACCGTTGAGGGATGAGATAAAAAGTGGAGTCCCCACTTTACCTGAATCTAGTCTATGCAGTTGTTTTTCACCAACAACTCCAATTGTGAGTGACCCAATTTTGCTTGCGAAATGTAAAATAAATCCCCCCTCTCCTCATTCTTGCATTTGTTCATTTAAGGGTCTAGGAGTCCATA
Source organism: Pseudotsuga menziesii (assembly GCA_001517045.1). Classification (NCBI taxonomy): domain Eukaryota; kingdom Viridiplantae; phylum Streptophyta; class Pinopsida; order Pinales; family Pinaceae; genus Pseudotsuga; species Pseudotsuga menziesii. Next base: position 86,943 of record LPNX010289872.1, read on the forward strand.
GATTCGAGCTCTGATATATGCTCTTATATTGCACCACCTTAGTAATCTATAGAATCAAAAGATGAGTCTTCTTAGCAAAATATTCACCAAGACCTTACAAGGTTTTATAATTTGATGAAATATTCTCCAAGTTTTTACAATATTTTATAATTAAGTGAAATATTCGCCAATATTTTACAATATCTTATAATTTAGTGAAAGATTCACTAAGATTATCCTTGGTAAGTATTAGAGAAAAAACCTGTATTTCATATCTTTATTTGTAATTGTATATATGTTCCATGTGGTGAATTTAATAGGTAAATGAGTACATATTCCAATTGTTGGATTGCATAAGTAAATGCATAAAAATGCCATGGAATGATGTTTGGTTTGCATATAAATACCACGGGTTGGTATTTGAAGTGGTATTTGTATTTATAATCTATAGGTTGGAATAATTTGGTTTGCATATAAATACCATGGGTTGGAATTGAGTGGCAGTTTCATTTACATACTACGTGTTAGATTGATTGGTAAGTGCCTACATATATTCGATGTGATGGATCGATTGGTATTTGCAATTATTTGGTATTTGAAATAAATATATACTATTCATATGTTGGTGTATATATTATATGTAATTAATTTGTAAATAGATTAATTACATATAATATGCATAGGATTGGGGAAGCCTTATTGGTATTTGGGATATGTATGTAAATAATCCATATCCCTAGAAAACTATTTTGTGTCACCCAACCTTCTGTAATATTCCATAACACCAATTTAATTCATTGTGTGTTGAAATCTACTTGAATAGATTTACATTTCCATTGTATGATTGGATCCCTTAGTTTTTGGTTGAATGGTCGACTAGGTATCAATAGTAGAATGAATTATTTTGTTTAGGTGAGCGTTACCTATCAACACACAAGAAGTTTTGGGTTTAGGAAATTGGTTTGATAAAGTTAATAAAGGATGTAATATCATCAAAGAATGAGAGTTTAACATCTTATATGGATTTTGGAAATGATTCATTATTTTAATTAACCCATTTTATGTATAAACTTTAAATAGTATCCAAATGGATACAAGTGTTGATTTCCTCTCATCATCTTTTTCATGCGATGATTAAATACAAATTTGACTTTTCACTAATTTTTTTATTCTTAAATGTCATTCATGATTAATATGTAGACCTATATAAGAGTCTGTATTGCAGAAGTAAAATACTCAATATAGATCATGTTGAGGGATAAAATTATTGGAAAAATTATTTAGTCAGGATTAAATAAATGTAATGATATCACTGTATGAATGTTCGAGCTAATGGTTTCATGACCAAAGCGTTGAAGGAATAAATTCATTGTTAGGATTGTTATTTCTTGTAACCTTGTAGAATATCTATTTATGATCCATTTAAATAGATTGTGGAAATAAAAATTCCTCTCATGCATGCATTGTGATTATAGAAATGTTGAAAATACTCACCTTGAATATTAACCAAAATAACTTAGTAATTTATGACTCAATTTGAAATTGGAAATACTTGATCTTGGGAGCTGATTAATATTCAAGTATAATCCTAAGATCATTAGTTGAAATAATATTTATAGTATTAATCTCTTTTGTAATATAAATATAAATGTAAGTTTATGTTATTGATAAATCCTTAGCGCCAATGGTATTGGGTGCATATTGGTGTGTTGAACGAGTCCAAGAGTAGGAAGGATCATTTTGAAATGGACATTATTTTAAATGAGATGCTTGAATGTTTGGATGGGTCACTATAGAATACTCTAAGATTCTGTAGAACCTTGTTTTTAGTTTTTAGGTGTATTTCTATAGAATTCCAATAAATTTGGTAGCACCCATATTCTCCCATTTGAAGTGAGTTGCCACTAAATTCCCTTACATATGGTAGCTCTTTTGATTTTTTTTGAATGTATGATACAAATTAGATACTATAAAAATTAAATGCAATATTCATTCATACATGTATATATGTAGTTTACTTACCCTGTCGTGTAAAAAAAATGTGGATGTATTTTTGAGTCCAGTAACGTAAGGGAACCTTACAACAATAATCTTCAATTCTACATGCATGCATTAGCTTGACAGTATAATCTATTGAATTTAGGTTTTTGGACCATTTATGTTGATCATCTTCAGTATTTAATTTAATTTCATTATGTTGTAGCATTCTAACATATTTATACTGTTCCTTTTCTTGTTCTCCTTCCAAATTTAGGCTATTTGTTATCTCCCATCATTCTACCTTTAATTTTTTGTTATCTAAATAAGTTTCATCCCTAAATTAATAAATCCCCTAATTATGGACAAATTCCAACAATAATTGTAATAACTTGTGATTTCCAATGATTCGAATCCATGGCTCCTCTCTGGTCCTCATCTTGCTACCATTTCCAATTTTCAGTGCTACCCATTTACCTAAATAGATGAAGGAATTTACCAAAGATTTATAGACTAAAGAGGATCCCTAACATGTTTCCTTTTCCTTTCCACTATGAACCAATCCTCCTTTGTCATCCCTCTTAGGTATTTTATTTTTATTACTCCTACCTAGAGGCCATCATTTTAAACTAGCCTCCAAAGGATTATCACTACAAACGTCAAATTGAAGAGATATATTTTTTTAACACACCCCCACTACTTATTTTCGAGTTGTTAATATTTTCCACGTAACCAAGGGAATTCCTTCTTGTGCTCTTTCCCTATCTAAATGAAGTTGAAATATTTATTTATTTGTTTTTAAATATTCCTTATGCATATTAGAAATAGTCATCTAGTTAATGGGAATGATATCTAGGTATACCTTTATGAGGACTAATCTTTCTCCACGAGATACGCATATGCTACACCAAAGAAATATTATAGATTATAGATTATTGTGAAACCATATATATCCCTGTCATTGAATTTATTTTAAGAGAGGGATTCAACTTTCCTTTTAACTTCATTAATTAGTTCATTGGTTGAGGGAGAAGACTTGTTCATATTAATCATCATACATGTAGCATTACAATAAAGATCTAGTTATCCCATAAATTTTCTAGCTCTGTAATGTCCCCATTCAAATAAGACTACTTGCAAATAATGTTTCTCCAGACTACTAGTTCCCTAAGTTGAGATGGAGACATAAATTTTGTAATAAAGGGGCTATCACAAGCTATAATTAATTACATAGTAATAGAGAAATAATTCCTTATTGTTGTCCACTCAAATAATAATTTTTGTCATTATATAATTGGTTATTATGTTTTCATACATACTGATCACTCTACCATCTATTATTTAATGAATAAACATATTACTAATGCCAAGGTAACCAAATGATTATTGTTGTTACAAGAATTTGATATCTCCATCATTTTATTGTTAGAACAATAGATACCATTTCATCAAATTAAATGGGAACCCCTTTCATCATTATTAAGGTAATTGCTCCTCTTATTCTTTTAATTATGGGGTTTTATTCCTTGGTGCTTTGATCCTATGGTTTTATCATGTTTGAAACTTAATAACATTTTCATTCAAATCCTTGTTTTTTTTGGTTTTGTGAATTATGGAAAATCCTCTATTTTTCTTTCAAATTTCTCTTTCCATAAGCCGCATTTCACAATCTACAAAAGCAAAAAGCGAAATTCCTTTTTTTGAAGGTTTTGAAATTTTCTTGCTTGCAACCCGTAATGTGGATTGCAGATATCGGAAAATATTTTCACAATAATTTTCAATTTGTCACTTCTCCAATTCCACAACCTGCAATGCGGATTGCGGAAATTAGAAACTAAAAAAAACAATAAAATTGCAAAATCACACTTCCACGATTTTGCAACCTACAATTTGTGGATTGTAGATTGCGAAAGCAATAAAATTAATTTTCGGTCGCAAACATTATCCCGTAATTCCGCAACTCGCAATGCAGATTACGGAAATAAAAAATGATATATTTTTTTAAGTTCATCTCCACAGATTCATTTATCGCTTCAATTTTGACTATTAATCTATTGGAAATATACAACTCGGGTTTATTTCTCCGTTGGACTTGGTAATTTAAATTGTTCCAATTTTCATTATTGGTTCATCATTTCTAACTTACGAATTTTACATGCACAAAAGAATTTCTTGTGAATTTTCATCAAGCCCACAAATCTTTTTCTCTTAAGCAATTTGCTGGTAAGTCTTGTTGAATCTCTTGCTTCTCGTTGGTTTGTTTTCATTGTTTTTATTCGGGTAAAAATTGATGGTTTTACTATAATTGACTACCAGAAACTGCCTTACACCCTACAACTATGTCTAGGAACACGAGGTCCAAAACTTCTCTCAATGAGAAAAAGAAGAAAGACAACAATACCATAATCTTCTTTGAGACTATTGGGCAGGTATCTGAAACCTATCACCTAGAATAGTCTAGGATTTATGCCATTTTTGTGAATGATGATTTCTCTACTATTCTGCATGACCAGTTATCCTTCGTAAACATTAGCAAATCACAACTCCATGCCATAGTGGTAATACCTGCTTTCATGCCCTATACAAACCCTATTAAGTGGATGGTCGAGCACATGAATCCCAAATACCGCTCTTTTGATGACAAGGATCACACTCAGCTAGCCTTGTTTTGTTCTAGACCATAGAACATGAACCCACCTCAACAATTGCTTAATAAGAAATCCCTTGAATCCTATGCCACATAGTACAATTTTGAGGAAATGATGAATTCATGGATGGATAACCCTGCTGAATTCATCCCTAAGCCAGATAAATCAAACCCTATCTCCTAGTTTAGAGAGACTTTTTCCCTATTGGAGGCCATCCTATGTAGACTCTATGGGTTACCAAATTGCACAGTGTTCAAAGCAAAATGGGTGCCCCTCACACATCATATCCTTACCATAGGGGATTCTTTCAACTGGGCTCAAATTCTATCAGTCATGTTGAAGGAATCAATAGAGAATTACCAGAAGACTTCGACATCCCAAAATCCCACATTTTATCTATCAGCCTATGTAATGGACATATTTTTTGCATCATTTCCTATCCCAGTTATGGGATGGAATTGGATCAGAGTGTCATCCCCTGTCCATATTTACTGCTCGACATTGTGGGAGGACAACTTTGTCTCACTTGTATATGACATATATTACCACTTCATTGGGTTAGTGTATCAGTGATCCAGGTCGTGCCCAGGTGCACAATGGGGAAAACAATTGAATGAATGAATAAAGTACTGTTATGGCAGAAGCATTTAAGAATAATCAGCAAAGCAAGAAACCCACTAGGTCAACAATAAATATACACACATAAAATATGCAAGAATTTGAACCAATTTATTACTTTTTCTCCATGAAATATGGAGGAATCATATAGACGATCAGAAATATGTATATATTACATAATGTACATGATTATATAGGGTGATGAGATGCTTGGATGACTACCCTCTATGTTTAGTTTCAAAATAAGTTATAACGGTTCAAAAGTTCAACTGTTGCAGAGCATGTTGGTATGATGTATGTCAAAGGTGGACCTATCGAGGGAGGTGAACTTGTCGAAGGAAAACTTGTTAGCTGTTTTTTGGATCATTCCCCCTTCCTTAAGAAACAATGGTCTCCATTATGTATTCATTCAGGTGAGGAAATTTGTTGGTGACTTCATTAGTAGAGTACCATTTTCCTTGCATGGGGATTTTTCCAAATTTATCCACTTGAAACAAGGGAATGGAGTTCATCCTTGTAATACGTATGCATCGTCCCACAATGTTGTCGCAAAAAATAGGTTCCTGAACATCTGGATGGATGTATTTGGGTTCTGCTGTTTGCTAGATGTTCTATTCCAACAATGGTACATGGTATGGTCAAAGTAGATCTAAAATGAAAACTGAATGTAGGCCAAGGCATGCAGGAATGTCAAGCTGAAAAGCATTTTCTCCAATCTGTTTAAGGATACTATATGGCCCATATCGCAAAGGTTTAATTTTTCTGTATTGACCAGTGAAGCACTCCTTCTTTAGAAGTAACCAAACATGATCCCTAATTTGGAATGAATGAGGAATATGATGTTTGTCATATCGGGCCTTAGATTTTGAATTTTCTCATTGCAACATCTCATGTGCTTGCTTGTGAATGTTGTATATTTGATCTCTAAACTTCAATGCTTTCTCCACTTCTCGTCCTTCGAAGTGTTGATGTAATTGTAACTTCAAAATGTATTCACTTGTATATCTTATGTATTGTACCCTGATGTTTATTCCAGGAAGTGTTTAAGTCATGTCATGCCCCGATGTTCTGATTGGGAGTTTCTATAATGTGAACAAGTCATGTGAAGTCATTATGGGTAACCCTCCTATTGATCAAGGGTTAAAGTCCCCGCAGTTGTGGGGCCCTAGGGTTATTAGACTCTCCTAGTGAAGTCAGCCCTAGTGAGTTATTGTCAAGTCAGGAATTAGTATAAATAAAGAGTGAGCCTCTCTATTTATCAAACACTCACTCAAAGTCTAGTGTAGCACATAGCTGAAGGAGAAGAAGTTGATGGGGCTAGAAAGAAAGAGACTACTACTGTCGGGAGATCATCTTACTATTTTGAAGTTTTACTTTTGGTGCTGATTCTATCTCTGAGGAATTTGCTGGGTTTTCTCCATTTATGGTTTCCCCAAGGAAAAATATTGTGTTCATTGTCTCTTGTGTTTGATTGTTGTCCTTGTAATTCTCTCAGTTAAAGATCCTAATATAATGCTAGCTTGAATGATAAAAATCTAACATGGTATCAGAGGTAAACTAAGAGGAAGACATTGTGCAGTTGCAGAAACTAGGGCTTCCTAATTTTTGGATCTCTCTCCATAGATTTTCAGAAAAAGAGGGTTGGGATGACTCTCCTCTCTAGGGAACATCTTTCTATTGAAGCAGAATTTGATTCTAAGCATTTTCAATTTTTTACTCGACACTACTGCCAGAAATTAGGGATTTCCACAGAAGTGGAAATTTTGAGTGAGCCCAAGCCTAGATTGATCTCCTCCTCAAAATAGAAGTTTAGAGATCAAGATCAAAGATTTTGGTTGGACAGAACTCTGGGAAATTCAAATCCTAATCTCCTCCTAAACCAGCACTGCATAATTTCAGCTCCAGATCCATATTCGACACCTTAAACTGGTAAGATTTAAATATTTTGTATTTCCATTTGAGGTTCTCAGTTAATATGTCTCATCATACCAAGCTTGATGAAAATCTTGAGGGAGCTAATAACTTCTGAGCCTGGAAGTATAGGATCTCCCTGGTCCTGGAAGAAAATGAGTTGGACTCCTATATCAATGAGGAGGTTCCAGTTCTAGAAGGAGATGAGGTTAAGGCCTTACACAAGAATAAATTGGTCATGGCTAAGAGGATTATTGCTGATTCAATCAAGGATCACCTCTCACCACAGGTGTCCTCCCTAAAGACACCTAAAGATATGTTTGATGCCCTGGCCAAATTGTTTGAAGGGAAGAACATAAATCGAAAGATGACTCTGAGAAACCAATTGAAGAATGTAAAGATCCAAAATTCAGAAACCATGTAGTCTTACTTTACGAGAGTCGCTTAGATCAAAGAAAAGCTTGAAGCAGTGGATGAAGAAGTGGAGAACGCAGAGATTGTGATGACCACCTTGAATGGTCTCCCTTGGACATGGGACTCTTTCATTCAAGGGATCTGTGCCAGAAAGAAGCTAGTCAAGTTCAACAGACTATGGGAAGAATGCTCTCAAGAAGAACTCGAATAGTAGCTCGAGAAGAAAAGATGGGAACTGGAGATCAAGCTCTCACAATTCACTCCAATAAAAGCAGAAGAATATCTCATCACTCCAGAGGTAAGAACTTCCACTAGAAAGATAACACTAGAAACTATTTATCTAAATTAAGATGCTATGCATGTGATGAAAGAGGACACTTTGACAAAGAATATCCTAGAAACAAGATTAACTCCCATAAGAAGAAGGGAAACAAGAGAAGACATCATGCTCATGTTGCGGAGGATGACAAACCTTCCAAAAAGAGAATCAAACAAGAAAGTGATGAAGAATATGTGATGATCTCGTCTCTGATGGAAGTAATGATTGGATTATAGACAGTGGTGCTTCCAAACATATGATAGGATTCAAAGAATCCTTTGTGAAACTATTTGAACATGACTCACCTCACAAGGTGAAACTTGGGGATGACTACCAGTATCCAATAAAAGGTAGTGGGGAATCCTCCTATAAGCTAGACTCTGGAAAGTCTATGAATATGTAAGATGTATTGTTTGTACTAGGACTAGAGAAGAACCTCCTCTCCATATCTGCATTAGATGCAAAAGGCATGAGGGTTGCATTTGTAGATGGCCAAGTTCTCATGTGGCCAAAGGGAAAGAATTTTGATGATGCAATAGTGATTACGAAACATGAGGGAGGTCTATACAAATTGAAGGGCCATCTAGAACAATATTTAGTCCATGACACAGTAGAGCCAAATGAACTTTGGCATATAAGGCTTGCACATGTGCACTACAGAGCACTACCACTTGCAGGAAAAGTTGTTGAAGGTCTTCCAGAAATTTAGGAAAAACATGATGGAGTCTGCAAAGGATGTGCGAAAGGAAAGAACACAAAGAAGACATTTCCAATTAGCGAGAGCAAGGTAAAAGGAATCTTGGAAATCATTCACTCCGATGTATGTGGTCCAATGCCATCAAGTTCATTAAGCGGGTATGTATACTATGTTTCTTTTATTGATGATTTTTCGAGGAAGACATGGATATAATTCATGAAGAACAAAGATGAAGTATTCAACAAGTTCAAGGAATTCAAAGCCTTGATTGAGAACCACACAGAAAAGAATATCAAGAACTTTCGATCAGATAATGGTGGAGCATTCACTTCAAATGAATTCAAAACATTATGCAAAGATTCAAGGATTAAGAGGGAGTTAACTACTCCATATAATCCACAACAGAATGGGGTTACAGAAAGGAAGAATAGAACGATCATGGAAGCTGCAAGGGCTATGCTTCATGATCAAGATATTCCCATGCATCTATGGGAAGAAGCTGCCAGAACAACAGTGTATGTACAAAACCATACTCCACACAGAGTACTTGAGAACAAGACACTTAAAGAAGTATTTTCTGGCAAGAAACCAAAAGTCGTCCATCTCAGAATATTCAGCTGTCTAGTGTACATACACATTCCGAAATAAAAGAGGACAAAGTTAGATCCTTTAGGAAAGAAGGGAATATTTGTGGGATACTCTGAAAGCTTGAAGGATTACAGAATATACTTCCCAGGATTCAAGAAGATCGATATCAGCAGGGACATAACATTTAACGAAGACTCAGCTTATGAAAAATCTAGAAAGAGACCTACTGAAGATTTTGAAGAAACAAAAGCACCCAGAATTCATGACACAACCATGAATGAAGAATATCAAGAAGAATATCAAGAAATAAAATAACCTCAAGAACCTGTAGATCCACCTCAGGAGAAGAATCCACATAAGAGGAAACCTGCTTGGGTATAAGAAGCTATCCAAGGTGCAGAAAGATATGGGGCTCCAGAAGAAAATCACAGAGAAAGGAAAAAAACCAGATCCTGTTTCGGTTATGTAGCCCTACTATGTGACATTATGGATAAAGAACCTTCCAACTATGAAGAAACGATAGAAAAGAAATAATGGAAGAATGCTATGATTGAAGAGTATCAATCGATCATGAAGAATGATGTTTGGGATGTTGTTCCAAGACCAAAAGGGAAGTCTATTGTAACTTCCAAATGGATCTACAAGATCAAGCATGATACATATGGTAGCATAGAAAAATATAAAGAAAGATTTGTGGCTCGTGGCTTATCCTAGAAGGAAGGAATAGATTATGAAGAAACCTTTGCACATGTAGCTAGATACACTTCCATCAGATCAGTACTTGCTCTGGCTGCAGTGATGAAATGGAAGATACACCAGATGGATGTCAATACTACTTTCTTAAATGGTGTAGTAGAAGAGGAAGTGTATGTGGAGCAGCCACTCGGTTTTGAGACACATGACAGGGAGACTCATGTGTGTAAATTGAAGAAATCCCTATACGGTTTGAAATAGGCACCCAGGACATGGTATGGCAGAATTGATGGCTTTCTGTCCAGTTTGGGCTTTACCAAAAGTAAAGAAGATTCCAACCTTTACTACATGGTTGAAGAAGGTAACCTAGTGATAATCCTACTATATGTAGATGATCTATTTGTAACAGGTATGGATGGGTTGATTGCTGATATGAAGGAAATCTTGCTGCCGAGTTCGAAATGAAGGAATTGGGTATGATGCACTATTTTCTAGGCATGGAGGTGTGGTAGAATGTGGATGGAATATTCCTCGAACAAGGGAAGTATGCAGTAGAAATCTTGAATAGATTTGGGATGATGGACTGCAAGGCCATAACCACACCTATGGCATCGAACTTGAAGCTATTGAGTGATGCTTCATTAGAAGCAGTTGATGCTATGATGTATCGTCAGATGATTGGGTCCTTGATGTACTTCATGAACACAAGGCCAGATATTTGCTTTGTTGTGAACACCTTAAGCTAGTTCCTAACAGATCCAAGAGATGTTCACTTGATTTCTACAAAGCATATTCTGAGGTACCTAAAGGGTACAATTGATTATGGGCTCAAGTATGAGGTGAATCAAATGATTAACCTGGAAGGTTATGCTGATTCAGATTGGGCAGGTAGTGCCATAGATAGGAAGATAACTTCAGGGTGTTGCTTCAGTATGGGATCAGGTGTGATCTCTTAGTTTAGCAGGAAGCAATCCTATGTGGCACTGAGTAGAGCTAAAGTAGAGTATGTTGCAGCCTGTTCAGCTAGTTATGAGGCAGTATGGCCGAGGAAGCTATTGTTTGATTTATTTGATCTCTAGTTGGATGCTACTTGTATATATTGTGACAAACCGAGTTATGTGAAGTTGTCGGATAACTTGGTGTTCCATGACAAGTCAAAGCATATCAAGATCAAATATCACTATATTAGGGATATGGTGCAAAGAGGAGAAGTGAAGCTCTAGTATGTTGCGATGTACGAACAAATAGTTGATGTGTTGATGAAGCCATTAGCCAGAGTGAAGTTTGAGTACTTCAGGGAGAAGCTTGGTGTTCTCCATATCGAGGTTCCTTCCAAGGGGAAGTGATGAGTCTGTGAGCCATTCTATCATGGTGAGAGGATTGGTTCCTTCCATGTCAGATGTGAGTGTTGAGCCATTCTAATGTGACTGTAGGATTGGTTCCTACATGATAAGATATAAGTGCTAAATGCCATTCTCTGAATGGAGGCACCTGGTCAGTTACCAGGAATACTCAGTCTGGGGCTGAGGGCCATTCTGATGTCATTGAGGGATGTGTTCCCACATGATCAGATAAAAGTGCAAGGCCATTTTGAAGTGATTGAGGGACAGGGATGATTTTAAGGAACCATACTTATTTAAAAGTGTATAAATGTTGGTGATATTTTTGAAAAAATATTTGAATTTCCATGAATTTTATATCATTTATATAATAATTTGGTGATTTTTAGGGTGAAAAAATTTTACCCCATCAAAATTAGGCAAAAAAGGGCTTCAAAAAATGCAAAATGGCGAATCTTTTTTGGGAGAAAAACATGGAAAAATAGCCCACTGGGCTAAAATTAGCCCCTAAAATTATCTCTGTTGAGGGATGTGTTCCCACTTAATTAGATATAAGGGATGATGCCATTATATGGGAGAATGGAGGCACCTGGTCAATTACCAGGAATCCTCAACCTGGGGTTGAGAGCCCTTCTAGCATGGTTGCAGGATGTGTTCCCTCATGGCTAGATGTAAGTGTAGAGCCCTTCTAGCATGGTTGAGGATGTGTTCCTGCATGGCTATATGTAAGTGCAGATCCCTTCTAGCATGGTTACAGGATGTGTTCCCACATGGCTAGATGTAAGTGCAGAGCCCTTCTAGCATGGTTGCAGGATGTGTTCCCACATGGCTAGATGTAAGCTCAGATGTAACATCCCTGACCCTTTGACCGGCGAAGAGGACGCTACTAAACACCAAACATAAACCTCCGGGAAACTAGCCCCATGAACATGAACATACATCAAAATGATGGAATAAAATTCCTAAAACATAAAACATACTAAGATGCATAATTCTTCATATACTGTTGTAATCTCACAGATCACATAAGGTTACCAATAATACATACAAAAATATACAGAAATATACACAGATACAAGAGACAAGAACAGATAGGATGAACAGATTATATTATTCTCAATAGATCGTACAAAGCCAAGAACTGAACTAAGTTCTTGTGAGGCTCAATAGCCTAATATATACAGGTTACAAACAGTTACAAAAATAACTACCTGTCGGTTCGGTGAACCGACACGACTATTAGTTAGCAGACTTAATTACTGTGTTTGCTCGGCCGACCAACTTAGTTGGCTGATCGACTAAGTCGGTCCCTCGACTTAGTCGGCTGATCGACTAAGTCGGTCTTCATTCAAGTCGACTTATGTCGACTCGCTCCTTCTACATCTCCCCCACAAACAAAACATTTCTTCGTCCCGAAGAAAAAGGTAAGTACAAAAATGAAGTCCTGTCGAACCTTTCAGACTTGATCCTGGTGAGGACTATGTAGTCGGATGGTCGATCATCTCTGAACGCACACTTCGACGATGGCGGGAGCTATGATGGCAAGTTGCCGTTGGAAATATGTCCATGTCTGCAGGGCTTTCTGGATGTCGATGGTTAGAGTTGTTACACTTGATAATACCGACATCTTTTCGGCCATGGGCATTTCTGCAATATTTTCCATGCTAGGGCCCAACAGTTGGGTTTGTTCGTCGGCGGCATTAAGGAGTCTTTTCATCTTCGGACAGATGTTGTCAACCTTCTCCAAGTTTGGTAAGGCTTGCTGTACCCACTGATGAGCTTCTCGTTCGAGTTTTTGTAGCTTGCTACTCTCCATCACAATCTACTCTTCAAGGGTCTGCCTCATCTCTGCCTCTGTCATTTTCCGACTTTCCAAGGCCTGAATGCCTTGTCGTGTCTGCCTGCTCTGATGATAGACCTGCCCATAATGAGTCGGCCAATCTCTTAGCACTTCTTCAGTAACAATGTATTCCTCCATATGGTCCTGTAAAAGTTTGTAAGCCTCTGAAAAGGCAGTATGCTGGGTCAGGAGCAGTCGAGCAGTCTCTTCCTTTTGTTCGGCTCTAGTCCCTTGGATATGTGTCTGGATAGTCGACACCAAGCCTTCAAATAGCTGATATGCCCTTTTGAGTGGTCGGTCCGTAGCAGTTTCGACCGGTCCTGGGGTGACAGTTTGTGCGAGAGACCTACACTTGCCGAGAAACTCGACCTGTTCAGCCTCCTTATCCCTGAGTTGTTTCCTTAATGTTTTTGTCCTCTTTTTTACTTCTTTTGCTAGGGTGTTTAGTAGTTGGCCGACCTCTGTGTCGGTCAACGTACTTGCATCCTTTAAACTTATCTGTAGCCTGGATGGTCGATGCTGGTCTGTCTATTTATTTTGTTTGTCAGCATCTTGCTGCGGAGTGCCTACAGTAGTAGAGGTCGGTTCTGTGGTCTCCTTTGGCTGCTCTGTTGCCTTGTCTTGAGGACCTGCAGAAATGGAAGGTGGAACAGAGGTCGAAGGTGCTTGTGTCTGAAGGGGTGGTTCAGTGGTCGGGGGTTTTTGTGGTTGAGGAGGTGGTATGTCCACTTCCGGCTGTGAAGATGATGGTGGTTTTGGCTGTGAATCAGGGGGTGGTGGAGGTGGTGGAGGTGATGGTGGGGATGGAGGGTTTCCTGATCCTGGTGGTGATGGAGAAGTGTGTTGTGAACTTTTGTCGGAAGACATAATGTCTTCTTCCGGTGGGAGTTGGTAGTCGGCGAAGGTCTGTTCATGCCCTGATATGTCGCCACCGTTGTGGATCCTTGTAAATACTGTTGTTTGCTGGGCATATACCTTTTTTCTTGCTTTCAGTGGTGTTGTTGTCCATATTGTTTGTGCCGACTTGAATAGTCTAGGTAGCGTTTGAAAGAAGGCTTTGAGTTCAGCGTCCGTGTTGGCCCTGGCTCTGAGTCCTTCCAGGATTGCTTGTTCATATGCCTCCATATGTTCTACTGGTACTTGTTATTCGACTACAAGTGTCGTAGATGGAGGTGGCGGGGTCGACACAAGGTCGACCACATTTTCAGGGGTCGACTGAGTTTTGGCTTTCTTCGGCCGATCCTCCGGAGCTCTTGCTTCAATAAAGAGTTGAAACTGGGTTTCAACAGATACCTTATTAGCACGGGTATCTTCGACAATGTCGAGTGCTGCTGCTGCTAGTTCTTCGTCGTCGTCGGTGGAGTCAACAAGGACAAGCTTACGCTTACCCTTGCCTTGCTGTCTTTTCTGTAGCTTGATCTTCCTTCTGGCGACGGCTATCTCCTTTGCCAATTTTTTTATAATGCTCCGAGACACAGCATATTCGGGGTTGTCTTCCTCGACTTCTCCTGTCGGTACCTGCAGTGGGTCGACAGCTGTTGGAGTCAGAGGAACTGACTGCTGTACTGTTTGTTTTGCTAGTGGTGGTGTTTGTTGTTAGTGTTCTGTCGACGGGGGGTCCACTACAGGGGCAGTCGGATGTTTCACTGTTAAGTGCACCCGAGTAGGGGGCACAGTCGGAGTATCCTCTGATACGAAAGTGCTGATGTACAAATTTAGCTCATAATCCTCCTCCTTTTCTTGGTCTGTAAGAGGCTCGACGATAGAGAAGTCGACCTCTTTGGCAGCTACTGGAATTGGTACCTTTGTGCCTGCTTGTTGACTCAACTCTCGAAAGATCTGTTCGACTGTTGGGTAGTAGTCGAGGTCCTTTGCTTGGGGGTCTTGACCTCGCATATACCATACTGACGTATGGTCAAGAGCTAACTGGATGTGAGACTAAGATGGGAGGTTTCGTCGGATGTTCTGTGGCACCCTCCACCTCGTCGTTCGGACCTTCAGCTGCTGGAACCAAGTCTCTAGAAAGAATTTGCCTTGTGCCAGCTCATGCAGGGTTCCTCTCTGTGAAAAGGGTTTGAACCTGTGCATTTCAAACCTTATGGGCTCCCGGAAGACTGCACTGCCTTCCGGATAGATATGGTACATAACAATCCATATAATAAGGGAGGGAAATTTGATAATACCTCCCGTTTCCTGGTAACGTTCACAGATGGTTTTGACCATGGTCGCCACATAGTCGCCCCATCTGTAAATATGTCCGTCTGTTGCAATTGTGTCGACCGCCTCCAACATTTCCAGTTTTAGGTCGCTGCTCTGACCAGCCAAGGTAAGGGTGACGGCGATGATTTTAGCCACAATTTGTGGCGTTCTTGTCGCGATCTGGCCTATGATCAGTCCCTTCGAGTTTTTTCCAGTCGGTGTGCCTGTGAGTTCTTGGACGAGTCCTTCCTTAATCCCAATTGGGACAGGGTCACCTCTGTTCGACAGACCTGTAAGAGCCGAAATAACATCCCCAGTGATGTCAATCGGTTGATCGAAATAGAATCGGCCGTTGTGGTAACGACTGATAATAAATTTAACCACTGCCTCCTTCGTCCCCCCGAAGCTTGCCATCAATGGTGCGTTAGGGTACTGGAGGATAGAGCTATTTCAGATTTTCTCAGCGGCTTGGGTCATTTTACTATCGACAAAGGCCCACTCTTGGATTTCTGTCCAGAGTTTCTGGAAAGGACCCTCCTGGACTTTGGCGTTTTGGATATGTTTCAATCTTTGGACCAAGGGTGTGTCCTCTGCCTGTAACTCTTTTGCCTTGGCCGCGGCGCGGGTAAGCTTAGGTGCCATGATATCAGACTGGTCGGACTAGTAATAGGGTTCATGGGATTTAGTCGACGGGGAATGCGAGTGCTCTGTGTGTAAGGGGTGTGGTGAATGAACCTTCGGCAGTCCATTATTTATAGGCGTGGGGATGGTGGAGTGTTGAACTGGATGTATTAATGGCGGACTTGACGGTCCAACTGCAATACTCGAGTGTGATTTGGGGGATCTGGTTCGGTGCTCGAGGCCATTAATATGTGATGGGACTCTCGAGGTCGATGGTCGGTGTCGGTGGTGAAAATGGTCGGCATGACTGGTCGATGGAAGTGATGTCAGTTGTCAGAGGGGTGAGTTGCTGTCATGCTGATGGTTGATGAGTGTACGGTTTTGATTTTTGGAATTTTCTAGCTTTTTATAGGTTTTTGGTGGTTAGTTAAGACCGTTATATGATTTTTTTTTTCTAGTTTTTATATCGTTTCAGTCGGGCTCCATTAACGAGCTTTCGAAATACCAGGCCCTGTAATGTTTTTAGTCGGACCGACCCATTGGGATGTATTTCTTCGACTATGTACGGGCCCATCCATTCTGTGTGCAATTTCTTGGGTTTTCCTTTTACTCGACTGTTATAGAGTAAAGTAAGGTGACCGACCGACAGATTTTTGTTTTTGATATTACGGTCGTGCCATGCTTTCTGCTGTTGTTTTTGTATTTCCTAGTGTTGGATGGCCATAAGTCTGTGTTATTCTAGTTTATTAAGTTGAAAGAGTCGATCCTGCCTGGCCTGTTCGACATCGACATGTAGTATTTGTGCAACTATAGGTGCCTGTTGTCTAAAGTGTAGAGGGACGACTGCTTCTTGGCCATATACCAGTCGAAAAGGGGTTTGATCAGTTGACCATTTGTAGGTTGTCCTATATGCCCATAAAACTGCAGGAATTTTCTCATCCCAGTCATCCTTGTCGGCACTGCATATTTTAGTCAATCCTTTCGTCAGTGTTTTATTGAAAGTTTCGATTGCACCATTCGACTGGGGGTGATATGCTGTACTATGTCGGTGGTCGATGTGAAACTTGTCGGTTAGATTATTGATAGTTTTGTTAACGAAGTGAGACCCTTGGTCACTGATCAAAGTGAGCGGACAACCAAATCGAGTAATGATGTTTTCATATATGAACTTAGCAGCTATCTCACTTGAACAGGTCTCGACAGGTTCTGCTTCTGCCCATTTAGTAACATATTCCACTGCAGTGATGATATATCTTGCGCCTGATCGTTGAGCTGGGACAGGGAATGGTCCTATGAAGTCTATAGCCCAGATTTTGAAGGTGAGACTAGGGTTTACAGAGATCAGGGGCATTTCTGTGCTTGGCAGTGGTCGACTGAGTCGTTGAGATCTATCACATCGACTGACAAAGTTTTTACAATCTTTATGAAGTGTCGGCCACCATAATCCAGACTGTTGGATTTTCTTGGCAGTTGTGTCGGCCTAAAAATGTCCTCCT
>LPNX010289872.1:104631-127353 GCA_001517045.1 Pseudotsuga menziesii
AGCTTGATGGTCGATGTAAAATATGAAGGGGTTAGCTAATAGGTAGTGTCGATACTTCTGAAGTGAAAATACCATTCCTAAGGCTTCCCTTTCCGTGGTCGAATAGTTCTTTTCAGCCTTATTTAATTTTCGACTGCTGTAAACTATAGGGTAATCCATCCCATCATCTCCTGGTTGAGTCAGGATTGCTCCAATTGCTATTCCTGATGCGTCGATATGCACATGAAATTTGGTCGACCAATTTGGAAATTTAAGTATGGGTGCTTCGACCAGTTTTCTCTTTAATTTGTCGAAGGAGATCTGGCATTCCTCTGTCCATTTAAATTCGATATCGTCCTTCAGTAATTCTTCTAGAGGGTAAGTCATATCAGAATAATGTCTGATGAATTTCCTATAATACCCAGTATGACCAAGTAAGACCCTAACTAGTTTAGGGTTTATTGGGGGTTTTAGGTCAAGAATAATCTTAATTTTAGCAAAGTCAACCTTGATTCCTTCTTTACAGACAATATGTCCTAAAAGTATGCCTATGGGAGTCATAAAGATGCATTTCTTAATATTGAGGGAAATTTGAATCTGTCGACATCTTTCCAGCATAAGTCGGAGCCATGTGCAGTGATCCTTTAGTGTGGAATAAATAGTCCAGTCGTCAAAGTAGACTGCCATAGTTTTATAGATGTATTCCTGGAAAGTTTTTACAACAATTCTGGAGAACACTGCAGGTGCATTATTTAATCCAAAAGGCATAACCCTATAAGCAAAAGAGCCAAATTCACAAACAAATGTTGTCTTCTTTTGATCCTCTTTTGCTATGGGTACCTGGTTATAACCTGAAAACCCATCTGTAAATGAGTAACACTCATGTCCTGCAACTTCATTCAGGATTTCATCAGCATAAGGTGTGGGAAAGGGATCTGCCAGTGTGACTTTATTCAGCTCCCTGAAGTCGACACAGATTCTTAATCTGGTCGGGTCATGTTTCTTAGGCTATACGACCATGGGACTGGCCCATTCCGACTGGTCGATAGGGTAGATAATCCCTGCTTCCAACATGTTGTCGATCTCCTTTTTAACTATTTCCTTATACTTGTGAGCTAGTTTGTAAGGTCGTTTCTTGACAGGTCGGACATTAGGTTTAGTGTCGATTTTCATCTCTCCCATTTCTTGAACTAACCCTTTCAAATCTTTATAGTCCCTTGCAAAGACATCTTGGAATTCTCGAAGTAAGGTTACTATTTCAGCAGTTTGTTGTTCATTCCAATAGTCACCAATCTTGGCTATTTTTGGTCGGTCGTCATTTGAAATGTCTACCTCCTTACTTCTTACTTTGGCATCTAACCATTCTGGAGCTTTAGCTTCATTGATCGGTCGAATTCCTTCCTTGAACTGTGAGAATGTAGCAGGGAAGTCGGCTGCAGTCATTCGGTCGAGGTCGGGTTTATCGGTAGTCGCGACCCTTAGCAATGAGTGGATTGGTTTTGTTGTTTCAGCATGGTTTGATGTCCATCTGAAACTTTTACCTTTGGTGTGTTCATTCTCTAATTGTAATCGGGTCGACTCGACTTTTGATCCTATGTGAAGACTATTGCAGTTCTTGACCTGTCGAGGGTCTTTGTAAGGGTGTGTTTCAGTTGGTTGAATGAAATGTTTAATTTGTTGTGCTGGCTCGACTAATTGTTTATCTTCAGGTATAAAGTTGAAGGCTTTAATGAAATTTTATTTTAGTTCATTCCAGAAAAAGTTTTCACCTTTAGCTTCCTCCATCTTATACCATTTGCTAGGTAAGTCGTCTAGGGTGGAAGGAAATAAGTGTGGCCAGGCTCTTTCATCCTTATGTCCAAGTCTTCTCCACTCTTTTTCACAAGTTTGGATGTGTTCTTCTGGGTTTTTTCCTTGGGTGAAGATAGGGATCTGTGCTTGTGAGGTTAACTTCCTGCCACCAAACCTTTCAACAAAGTAAGTTGCAGCACTAGTCCAGGTCTGCAGTTTTGTCTGATGGGTGTCCCACCATCTAGCTGCCTGGCCTGTGAAGGTTTCTACTAAGCTCTGTAGTCAGCCATGTTCTCCAATTTTTTTAGACACTTGTTCAACATGCATGACTGGGGATTCCCTCTCCTTATACCTAGGTTGTTTCCTGGTTTTTTCGCTGGTCGGTTGTAAGGTAGGGTGTTCTCTTATTTTTCTCTCAAAAATCTTGGGGATAATTGAGACTATAAAGCACTGTTGGGTGGGTTTTTTCTGTACTTTTTGGATAGTCCAGCACCTTCTTGCTTGTGTTTCATAATTTTCTATCTCCCAGTCATATAGTTTAGCATCTGATTTATAACCCACGGAGTCTTGGTTACCTAAGTAAAGTTCCCCATAGATGTTTGGTTCAGTATAGTCAGTATTATTGTGGATTTGGTATAGCTTTCTAACATCAACCTCCTCATCAATAGGTTCTATCCAAGGATTTCCTTGGGAAGGGTTAATGGGTACAATAACTTTTTGGCCATTACCTTTTAGCTTGATCCTTTCTTTATCTAAAGATATAGAGGCTTTCATCTTTCGACCCCAAGGTCGACCGACAAGGGCTGGGAAGGAGCTAGATCCTTCCTTTGGGTCAATAATTTCGAAATCAACCTTAGTTGATATGCCTTTAATGGTTGTGTCTACAATTTTCCAAACCCCAATGGGTTCAATGAGACCTTGGTCGGCCAGTTTTAGGTAGATGCCTGACTCATAGAGTCGAGGTTTGCCCATTTGTTCCCATGTATCCCTGGTCATGATATTGACTTGTGACCCAAAATCCAGAACTACTTGTCGTACGTGGTATCCTTCAATTTCTAGGTCGACCAGTGGGTCGACATCGTTTTTGTCTTTTTTATTTAAGCTACAAATGTTCTTAGTTTGTTTCTCAGGGTTAGTGGTTTTAATTTGATGCAATAAATCGATGAATTGACCTACAGATTTGTCTGTTTGAATGAGACGGGTTAACTGCTGGTTCAAGCTAAGTCGATTGTTAATAATGTCTTCTTGCTGTGCAATGTTTTGAAATATGTGTGTGGCTGCTTGATATGTCTGTTGTTCCTTGCTAGGGTCAGGGTATGCATTTGTGTTTTTGATTTTGCTAATCTGAGGGTTATCAGGCCCGGTTTTGGTGCCTTGTCGAGTGACAATGTGCAAGTTCTTAGTAGTTATTACATCATTCTTCTGGACATAAGACAAGACATTAACATTCTTTTTATTGCTGATTTTTTCCAACATGGTAGGACAATCCTCCAAGGAGTGATCGCCTACCCCACAGTGTGTACAAAATTTGAGATCAGTTCTGTCCTTGTACGGACAGTTTGCGCATCTGTGCCCTTCTTTGTAACAAATAAAGCATTGTGTGGGTCGACGACTTCGTATTTTGCGATTCCCAACGAATCGACCTGTTCTTCCAAACGCTGGTCGTCGATTGTCATGTCGGCGTTCATAGCGTCAGCCGTCATTGCATTGCCCGTTCTGGTTATTGTTATTGTTTTGCTCCGTGTTCTGTGCTACTGCATTCGTCTGGTAGACGGCCTGGTAGTTCTGTCTATTTTTCAGGTTAAGATGGCAGTCGGCCGTGTTGTGATTTGCAGTTTCGCATATAGCACACCAGGAATCCTTTCCATTCTTCATATTGTAAGGACAGTCGGCTGTAGAATGGTCTCCACGTTCCTGGCAAATGTCGCAAAACACCTTTGTCTGCACAAAACGGACATCTTGTCGGCTGAATTGCTGTCGACAATTATCTTTGGAATGTATGGCTGTTGAACAGTTAGTGCACCAGACTTCTTGGTTCTTGAGTGTGAGTTCTTTCAGGGACTTCTGCACGTTTTCTAGCTGTTCCTCCAAACGGTGGTCGGTCGGATATACAGGGATATCTTCCCCCATCTCGACCTACAGAGCTTTGGTCAGCGCATCTTTATACGACTTGAAAGTTTCCAGACTGATGTGTCGGCGAACCTTCTGTGAGAGTCCTACAAGGAACCATTGAATCAGTAATTGTTCGTCAATAGTATAGTCTAACTGGCTCAATAGATCCTTCCATCATTTATTGTAGTCGCGGACTGTTTCTCCTGGCTTCTGTGATGTCGTTTTCAGCTTCTTAGCGGCCAGGTGTTTGGCGTCTGGGGTCTTAAAAAATGATAGGAATTGTGCTTTTATCTCTGATTTTGTTGCTCTGGGATGCCGTTCAGAATATGTCATATACCATGTTAGAGCTCTTTTCCTTAAGGCTCCCGTGAACTGGGCCATCTGGCGGTCTTCTTCTGTTACCTTGTTGGCCTCCCATATCGACTCACAGACGAACCAATGTCATCTGGGGTCTTCGTCGCCCTCATAAAGGGGAATCTGAGCAGATCCGTGACCCATGTCGGAGTCACTTTCACTACTCTCTGAAGTTGGCGGGGTGGGAGGTGTGGGTGGGGGTGAAAGAGGTGGGGTCGATGATATAGTCAAACTTGTGGGGGTGATGATGGGGTTTTGGTCGACGGAACTTGTGCCTCCGTCGATGGTTGATTCTTTCTCGCAGTACAGTGGATTGTTGATAATTTGTCTTCTTGAGGACCCATTGACACTTTGCGTGCTCAGGTCTGACTCTTGGTTATCTTCGAAAGTTGTATGTGGCAGGGGGGGTTCTCCTTCATGTGTCGGCAGGAGCAAGTGGATACTGCGAAAGGAGGGTGCCGCTTGAAAGGTCACCCAGTTCCCTTCGACCGGTCGGCGGATGACCAGGTGTCGTCCTGGGTATGGTTCATCACCGAGTCGACTCCAGAGTGTGACGTCACCAGCTCTTAGTCAGAGGTCGTCTTCAATAATAGTCTGTATTACGGTATGTGGATTGACTGGGGACAGGATTACTTCATCGGGAGTCGTTATTTGGAGAGCTTCTTGCTGCTCTATCCACACTTCTTCATCCTTAGGGCCGGTTTCTTCTTCCACACCTTCTTCTGGTCGGTCATGACCCAACTCTGGCGGATGCTCATCTCGGTCGGTCTCCCTAGGGTTTTGTTCTCTTTGCAGCTCGTCGGCTCGTTCACGTATGGCTTCCCTTCTCTGCTGTCTTTCGTCCCTCTCGATTCTTTTAATGTCCGACATACTTTCATACAATACTATCAATTCCTCTTCAGTTGACTGTTCATTACTGGCTTAAGTCTGGTCGACTGGTATCCACCATGCTCCCTCTCCGACACACGACCAGCTACCCCCCCATAGCCTACCCGACGCTTTTTAGAAAGCTCGGATAATGCTGTCTTTTTGCTCAGGAAGTATTCCCACTCCCTTTCAGCAATGAATTTTTCCCACTGCTTCTGTTTCTCCGCCCAGTTAGTATTTGAGGGTGGTTCGCGTAATAGTGGTCGAGCTTCGACAATATGGCCTGCTCCTCTTTCTATTAAGAACTTGAACAGCAAAGTCGGAAAGGAACACAAGAATTGATCAGTAAATTCTGTGAAAAATTTCTGTCGAACAGTTTCCACAGAAGTCCTATCTTCGACTGCTTGTTCCTCACAGAAGTCGTCGGCTATCTTTTCGAACCACTCCGATAGATTCGTACGTCCTCCTCGGATCAGTTTCTGGAGTAACTGTTCTTCTTTAGTCTTGTCCGGTTTTCTCATCCAAAAGCTGCTTCAGTAGGTGTGGCACGGATTAGACAAACTTTTCGTGAGTCTCAGTGAAAAATCTGGCTTTTGCTTCTGCGACTGTCAATCTGTTCCTTCTCGCGTAATTTTGTAGATAGTTAGCAATTTTTCGCTCCCACCAGTCCTTTATCTCCTGCTCTGATATCATATGTGAGCATATATTCTAGTTATCTACTACCGGCAACGGAACCAATGTTGTAATCTCACAGATCACATAAGGTTACCAATAATACATACAAAAATATACAGAAATATACACAGATACAAGAGACAAGAACAGATAGGATGAACAGATTATATTATTCTCAATAGATCATACAAAGCCAAGAACTGAACTAAGTTCTTGTGAGGCTCAACAGCCTAATATATACAGGTTACAAACAGTTACAAAAATAACTACCTGTCGGTTCAGTGAACCGACACGACTATTAGTTAGCAGACTTAATTACTGTGTTTGCTCGGCCGACCGACTTAGTCGGCTGATCGACTAAGTCGGTCTTCGTTCAAGTTGACTTATGTCGACTCGCTCCTTCTACATATACACAGTGGAAGCAAACATACTTTCAATCAAGCATGCCACATGTTCATTATATTCATTAATCAGTAATATAAATGTAGAGATGAAATAGTCAAGAATACTTATCTTAAATAGGATTTATCCTGCAACTAGCTACGTCGCTGCAACGTTCCACTCAACCATAGGCCAGCGTGCTCATCAATCTATCAGCAACACTGCCACCCCCGAGCTGGGCATGATTCCTCAAGGAATAAGGGTCAAAGCAGGCTTACACATAGCCAAGGTACACAAATCAGCCAAGCCCACATATTAGGGTTTATCAGGCCGTCAAGGAGCTAGGAAAGGCTAAATGCTAAGCTGGTGGCCTCAATGGAGAGTTAAAGATGCCTACACCAAAGTTAACCTGAATTTTAAGGCATCCACACACATGACACCAGGAATCAGTACTTTCCCTGCTTCACAGTCCCTGAGGCCCTAACTTCCCTTTCCAATACTCTTCAAGGGTTGTGGAGAAGAAATCCAATAGTCTAGCTCTGTCTAAGTGGCTCCAAACACCAGTTTTATCAAGCATACCCAACCTCTAATCCTACTCTCAACAGTCCAAAGACCAACCACTGCATGCCGTAGTAAAACAAACAGTTCACAACTCTATGAAGAAGGTAAAGATAACAGGGTGACAACCCCAAACAAAAAGGTGAACATAGCTCAGGTCAAACAAGACGTTTTAGTGCTATTCTTGGCCCTAGCATGACCAAAACACTCAGCAAAAACTCCACAAGATATTGGCACATGCAGCAACCAATACCAGGGAAAATCAATAGCATCCCCCAATCATATAAGGAAATGACGACAACATTACACAACAACCCGAAACCAGGGTAAATCAACAACCCCAATCTTACCATGAAACAATGGCAACCTTACACCGTCCACAAATGGGAAAGAAGCAAAAATCCCAGCATAGACAGGGGAAAAATCTCCCAATGAATGGGGAAATCAACAGCCAACCAACATCCATGAGCCCACAACACACAATCCCCAATGTAAATGATGGAGAACTTACACAGATATAAATCGGAAAAGAAGCGATTCCCAATCTGTACGTGAGGGAGAAGAACGTAGCCAACATAACGGTGGAAGAAAACACATCCCGATTCAACGATGGGGTAACATAATGTTACACAGTCTGACAATGGTGGAGAAGACACAACTCCCTACATGAACAAGAGAAAGATTTAACAACTCCATATGGGAGGAAAAACAGATCCACAACCAACAATCGGTGAGAGAAGGGAGAACAGAGCCGACCCCTGCCTATGGGAGATGGTGTAGATATACTCATGATGGAGAACCCAATGATGCGAGAGAGAGAAAAATGTCTTTGTGTGAGGGTAAGCCCGACCAAAACCGTGAATGGAAGAGTGGAGTGAGTGGGAAAGTGGTGACCGTTCCCCTGCCCTCTGCGTGAGGAAGAGCGAGATCACTGGTGGAGTGTATGTGGGGAAAATACTAGCAGTCCTACCACCCACCACTCCCCAGCCATAATCGCTCCCAACAAATCAAACAATAGAACTCTAGTGGGTGGTCGACACATGGTAACTCCCAATGACCCCCACGAGTTAGACAACCCCCCCTTAACTTTAGGAATCATGCCCTTTTCATTTAATGTTGCATCATCGTAGCTGGCTGTAGGTTCATTTTAATTGATGTGCATATTTACATGATGCCAAAACTATAATGTGCCGGATAACATGATATGCCATCAACAATGATCCCTATTGCCGAAACATAACACAACCGAATCGATGGTGGGGCTTTTGCCTTTAGCTCCACACCACAATTTATTACAATATATACATCATGTACCTTTTAATGCAAATGGGGTCAAAATCAGAGCATTACAATCCCCTCCCCCTTGGAATAACATCGTCCTCGGTGTTCCAATACATAGGAATACATATACAATTTGCACATCCAAAATTTCAAAATTTTGCAGATCTGTCCCATGTTCAATTATTTACTTGAACTTTCAGGACCAAGCCCCTCAGTTTCCATGAGATTCTCCTGCTAGTTCTCAGCTTTTGGCTCATCCCCAAGTCGAGGAACTTTATGGCTACTGCCCTGTTTATGTTCCCTCGTTGGGCAGTCCCGACGTGAATAATGTCCTCTACATTTCCAACATCTCGTTGGCTGGTTCATCTTTACCTGCTCAATTTCCTTTGATTCTTCATGCCTGGACCATTTCTTAATAGATCACTTGGACTAATGTCCCATCATTCATCCACCTTCCT
Organism: Pseudotsuga menziesii; assembly: GCA_001517045.1. Classification (NCBI taxonomy): domain Eukaryota; kingdom Viridiplantae; phylum Streptophyta; class Pinopsida; order Pinales; family Pinaceae; genus Pseudotsuga; species Pseudotsuga menziesii. The sequence continues at coordinate 113,088 of LPNX010289872.1, forward strand.
TGCCTTTACAGATTGCTCCCAAAAGGATTTTTACCTCCTTTTGCAAACCAATAGAGTCTTGCAAAATCTGGTGGTTCATCGCATTTTGCCTCTTCTATATCTTGAGCATCTCTCCAATATTCTCCTGGATCTTGGAAATCATTTGAAGGAGACTTCCAGCCAAGTCCAACAACTTTTGGTCTGCTACCATGATCAATGTGCACCACTGGATTTCACCTTTTTCACCTGTGAAATGCATCATTGAAATTCTGTTATACCAAGCATAATATAGGCATTAATATCAGTCAATTAATTTCCCAATTGGAATGATGGTCCAAGTGTCATCAAGGAGACTTTCATATTCTTCATTCCTTCCCAACAGGCACATGAGCTCATTCATGTCCATTCTTCGGCAGGGAATTAACCATTCTAGAATTCACAATTTACTTTAAGCAAATACACACATTCCATTTTCAGTCATACATACATTCAACAATCTTTTGTTTTCAAAATGCATATATATATATAATCAAAAGGAAAGAGAAAGCTGCAAGAGTTTTTCCCCTCTTTGTTTCGTTCCATCCTAGAACCCACACCACCGTTGTGGCTTTTCATGCTCTCAGCCTCTTTCATTTCACCGTGAATGCTGGACCAATCCCTCTTGGTCATGACACTTAGTGTCTCCGGTCTATTTCAGACTCCTCAACCATGGAGCGTACCCACATGGTTTGTCTCGGCTGCTAGGAACTTCACAGTCTCACTAGAACCTTTTTCATTACTGCTCATTCTAAGCTCATCAAGACAGTCACATGTCCACATGCACCCCTAGGATGCTCTCATAGTCCTTGCTTCCAACGATACCTATATTCAGACATTGAATAAATTCACATGTTTAGTTTATTCTCATAAGTTTTTATCTCTTAACAAGAGCTTAAAACATCATAACCAAATCATATACACATGCATATTCATAAGCAAGAATTGCAAAATCATCCAATACTTATCTGTATTGTGCATTTCCTCATTGGTCCACAGAATCCTGCTTCGCTTTGCAAGCCTTGGGATTGTCTATGGACTTGGATGTTAGACCAGCATGCAGGCTACTTCACAACATCCTTTTATACATATATCAGGCACAGTCAAGCCAACCTTTAGTTGGGTTTATCAGTCTGTCAACAAATCGCTTGCACTTATATCAACAACCAATCATCAGCCAATCCAACACCGTTGGGTTTATCAGGCCATCAACAATAACACATGCACTTATATCAACAATAAACGACCATTTTGAGGTCTCATTTCTGGTAGTGAGATCTAATTCCACTACCCCATATCACATAAGATACCACTCCCTTCTCTGTGTTAACAGTCTCTCAAGAATGTCTCTTTCTCTATGCTCTTTGGAGAGACCACTCCCTTCTCTAAGTTAACAGTCCCTCAGGAATGTCTCCTTCTCTGTGCTCTTTAGAGATACCACTCCCTTCTCTAAGTTGATAGTCCCTCATGAATGTCTCCTTCTCTATAGAAGGTAGGATAAGCTCAATCCATTGTCCATTTAGTGTACAACACCAGACTACATCTATTTAGCCTGACAACACAAGCAATATAAGCATATTCATCAGCGTTATTGTTCTAAAACTGTAATCACATTTAATAGCATTCACTATGAAGTATTGAGACAGCAGGAGTGCGTCCACTCTCTAGGGTGTAATCAATATTGAAAAACCCTTCCATGATTCGACATCGAAAAAGTGTGCACCCTTTTTTGGTGTGTGCCATGTAGGCCCTATTCATACTCAAGCAATCTGCCACAATGGAAATAAAATCAAAACATGTTCTGCATATTCAATTCAACAAATTGACATGCATATTCTTAGCTAGGGTTATAGAACACTTATCCATTTGCCGAGGCAGTATTCCTTCATTGAGGAGGAATGGGGGCTCCCTTCTCTAAGTTTGTAGTCCCTTGGTTTGCCATCCCAATTCCTTTTTACATTTCATATCCACACATGTATTATCGACATAATATATACCATCTCACTGATGTGGCTTACCAAACATGTAGTGCAAATGAGACATTTCCAAAATGTCCAATGGAGTTTCATTCGAAACCTATTCCCAAGATTAGGGAAAACCCTCCCATGAAGTTTGGCTCCCGCAGGCAATCACACATGATATATTTGTAGTGTGTACCCCTGACACATTCATCAAATAGCCAAACAGTCAATCATTATCTGATAATACAATCCAAATTGATTGTTCCACAACCAAGCAATGACATTAGTATTTAAATTCAATAGGAATTTGCAATTCTGTCTACTATAGAAATTGGTTTGGTTGGAAATGAGGTGATCCTCAGTTGTGGGTCTCTTGTAAGAAGCACCACTATTCCCATTATAATTTTATGCTTACTAGCATAACATGAATACCCACTTGCAGTGCGTCCTCCTGACACAATCTTATGCAAGCCAATAGTGATTAGTAGTTGTCAGCAATTTCTTAAATTCAAAATTCACAAATTCAAATTTACAACTCATTATGCATACAAACTAGTTTCATAGCCATGAGACTATTCTCATGAGGTTTGGCTCTTTCACATGGTAGATTTTGGCCTTTGTCATGGTCTTACCCACTTTTCCATGCCCCAACAATCTACCTGAAACATGAACCTTAGTCAGCCAAACACTTAGTAAGTCTTGATGCATATAACTTTTTCATTGTTGCAACAAGCACTGAAGCATTTTCAGAATTTATAAAATTCAAATACTTCCAGCTGTTAATCACATCAATATTACTAAAACTCATTTACTTCACGCAGTCATTGTCATACTAACATTTGCAAGGTATAGTTGCATCATGTATGCAATTTAAATGAATTGTTTAGATACTCCTTACTTCACAAGCGTATCATTATACCGCCTTGCCCTTCCATAGAGCATTTCTGGAAGCTAATTGATCATGACTACCCTCTTCATGCACTTACTATCCTGCATTCACATCAGCTCTTGAAATGGTTTCAGAATTGTCATCAATTCATCATTTCAGCCATTAGTTATTCATAATGACACACACACTATCTCTATGCATTCATGCATTGCATCACGACATCTACTCATACTTTTCATATGCATCTATTCAATGCATAACCACAAGCTTTATGAAACCTTTTAATGCATATCCACTCAATGCTACCTTGCATTGATTCCAGAATATGATGCATTGAATCATACCATGCATGGCCTAATCATGACTACTTCATATAGGATGCATTGCTATAATCAAGACCATCAGTACTTACTTTCTTTGGGCTACTAAGGCTCATAACAACACATAATACAGGCATGACACCTTTCTATATGAATGCAATATAAAATTCAAATACCCACATGGTATGAGACCTCTTGCTTTTACCACTCCATGCACTTTTCATAATTAAGCTCTTACCTTCATGGGTCCTACTTACACCCTTGACATTACCTGTTTGGTTGGCCCTTTGTAGGAGTTTGCAGAATTTGCTCACCAACTTTTGATTCCAGACTTGTTGCCTTATCCCTTTCTCCATAGGGTTTCTAGTCACATTCATCAGAATCAGCAAAATATTCAGCCATGTCCATGTTGTTGTTGGTTTTTTCACTAATGCCAACATCAATGCAATAACTACCATTAGTGGTTCATTATACATGTATAATTCTTACTAATCTTACCAACATGTAATATCCTATGCATGTAAGGCATATCTTCATACATTTCATGTATGAAACTTATAAATGTAATTATAATTAGCAAGAAAGGGTTTAAGAAAATTTCCCTTTTCAATTCCCTCATCCCTGCATGGAACTCCTTTTCCACACAACAGCTGGTTTGACTTCATGGTCTTGCTAGCTCTAGGCATGCAATTCTTGGATTTGTCCATTTTGACAGCATCACATTTCTCTTTCAAGCAATCACTAGCACTTTGCTGCTCCAGACTCAAATTATGGTGACTCTCCCTTGTTCCTTTCTAGATAAGCTTTCCAACGCCTATCCACATGCTTCATTTTGACCTCGGGTGTGAAAACCACATCATTTCAAAAATGATGGCAAGACACAGCATTGAATTTTGGTCAGGAATACTAACTTCAGTGACCTAGGTTTTTCTTCCTTTTCAGTCCTGAAATTGCTGAAAATCCAATAACAAATTCTTCACTGAACACCAGCTGAGATTCTCTGGAACCCAAAATTCTCCTTTGTCAAAATTGGGTCTCATCCCAACTAATTTTTTGACGTTTGTGTGATCAGAACTCCTAGCTCGTCAGTGGTCTGTTTGCTTATTTCTTTCCGGTGTTTCGATGGGAAAGATGACTAAAATTCCGATCTACATCGGTGAGAAAACTAACTGTTCATCGGGTGCACAATCATTTGAATAGCTGCAACGGTGGAAAGTGATATTTCTACAGTTTTCGTGGGTGAACCGATTAGGCTTCTGATCTGCATCGGCGAGTTGCTCATCTATTTCCTTCCACTGTATCGGGCCTACAGTGGTCTATTATCCCGATTCTTATCAGCGACCCATTTGTTTAATTTCGTCCACCATATCAGGTCCTTAGTCATCTATCGTTCCAAATTTCATCGATGATAGCATAGGCTAACTACTGCGTCGGTGGCTGGGTGCCCTACGCATCGGACGGTTAGTCCCTTCGACGTTCGCAATGATGGTTCCATAGGCATTAACTCTTCTGAGTGGCGTCTTTAATCGTTTTTTATCATAAATCAGATCCATTGTTTAATTGGATGGGTTGGTATCAGCAGATTAAACCCCCATACTTCCGTAGTGTCGGCACTCCCGAGCACTAAATGCCACCATAGTTATCGGAACCATAATTCACTAATACCTCGGCATTGGCGAAGTGGAATACTAATGCATTGGAAAAATAGTTGACTAAGCAGCTGCAATTGTGGTTCACCTTCATTGAACATTTTTTGATCGGAGATCCGATCCACTAACATTGCTCGATGGCGGATGACCTCGTGCCTTAGAGAAAATTTTGAATTTTCTTCCTGCCTTGTCTTCTGCTGCATCGGCTCTTCCATCTGCTATTCATCGGTGATGACAACGACTATTCTCCTCCGATCTGCGACACAACCATCACGGAATTGGTAATAGGAACCTGTATCCATCGGAGGATTAGTGCACTAGGCTTCCACAACAGTGGCCCTTGAACCACTAATTCCTTCTAATGTTCATTGGTGACCCAGACAACTAACATTTCTCGATGGCCGATGAGGTCAACACTTAGAAAATTTTTGGAAATTTCCTCCTTCGTGTTCCGCCGCATCGGCTGTCAGATCAACTATTCGTCGGGTGGGTAGTGTCTTAGGTTGCTGCAATGACGAGTGCACAATTAGCTAAATGTTTCCGATGTATTTCATCGGCAGTTCCCTCATCTAACCATCGGCGATGGAAACAACTATCTTCTTCCGATCACTGATGGTCGGACTTAGAAATTTTTTTCAAAAATATTTCTCTTTACCTTCTTCTACCGCTTCATCGGCTCGACCATTTCCTGTCCATCGCCGATCAAATGAACTTTTCTTTTCTGATCGGTGAACTGAAGCACATCAGCATCGGCATTTGGAACTTTTCCTCGTCGGAAGACTAGTGCTCTAGGCTTCCGCAACGGCGGGTGCACGAACCACTAACGTCTTCCGATGGCCAATGATTTCGTTACTTAAAGAAAATTTTCTAAAATTTATCGCTGCGTCAGCTGCCAGAACGTCTTCCCTTTGTGGCATCGGTGGTTGGAGGCTCTGTTTGTCAGAAGGATAGTCCTCTAGCCATCTGCAATGGTGGCATTCAATCAGCTAAGCATCGGTGACGCGATCAACTAATCGTCGCCGATTCGTCATACAATTTTCCCTGCTGGGTTCTGCATCGAAGATCCATCTGTCTAAGTTTTCCAATGTGCTGATTACCAAACACTTAGAAAATTTTCTGAAACCAAGGCTATTTTTCCCTCGTCGGGTGACCTTCAGACTAGGTGAGCCGCTACATCGGAATAGCTTCACACTTAGTCTCCTGATGGGCCGATTGTTCCAATACTTAGGCAGTTTTTTTTTTTGTGGAAGTTCTCTGATCTTTGTTGGGGAGAAGGTGACCTTCTTCTGCTATCTGATTTTTCATGGCCCATTTAGGCCCATGTTGCAACCAAAGCTCTGCTACCATACTGTAATGTCCCCGACCCTCTGATCGGTGAAGAGGAGGCTACTAAACATCAAACATAAACCTCTGGGAAACTAGCCCCATGAACATGAACATACATAAAATGCTGGAATAAAATTCTTAAAACATAAAACATACTAAGATGCATAATCCTTCATATACATAGCGGAAGCAAACATACATTCAATCAAGCATGCCACATGTTCATTATATTCATTAATCAGTAATATAAATGTAGAGATGAAATAGTCAAGAATACTTATCTTAAACATAATTCATCCTGCAACCAGCTACGTCGCTACAACGTTCCACCCAACCATAGGTCATCGTGCTCATCAATCTTGTAGCAACATTGCCACACCTGAGTTGGGCATGATTCCTCAAGGAATAAGGGTCAAAGCAGGCTTACACATAGCCAAGGTACACAAATCAGCCAAGCCCACATAGTAGGGTTTATCAGGCCGTCAAGGAGCTAGGAAAGGCTAAATGCTAAGCTGGTGGCCTCAATGGAGAGTTAAGGACGCTTACACCAAATATAACCTAAATTTTAATACATCCACACACCTGACACCAGGAATCAGTCCTTTCTCTGCTTCACAGTCCCTGAGGCCTTGAATTCCCTTTCCAATACTCTTCAAGGCTTGTGGAGAAGGAAGCGAGCAGTCTAACTCTATTTGAGTGGCTCCAAACACCAATTTACTCAAGCATACCCAACCTCTAATCCTACTCTCAACAGTCCATAGACCAACCAATTCATGCCATAGTAAAACAAACTGTTCACAGCTCTGTGAAAAAGGTAAAAATAACAGGGTGACAACACCAAACAAAAAGGTGAACACAGCTCATGTCAAACAAGACGTTTCAGAGATGTTCTTGGCCCTAGTGCAGCCAAAACACTCGGCAACAACCCCACAAGATATTGGCACATGCAGCAACCAATACTAGGGAAAATCAACAGCAACCCCAAATCATATAAGGAAATGATGACAGCATTACACAACAACCCGAAACCAGGGTAAATCAACAGCCCCAATCTTACCATGAAATGATGGCAACCTTACACCGTCCGCAAATGGGAAAGAAGAAAAACTCCCACCATAGACAGGGGAAAAATCAGCCAATGAATGTGGAAATCAACAGCCAACCAAAATCCATGGGTCCATATCACACAATCCCCAATGTAAACATTGGAGAACTTAAACATGTAGAAATGGGAAAGGAACCAATTCCCAATCTGTACGTGAGGGAGAATAACACAACCAGCAGAACGGTGGAAGAAAACACAGCCCTGATTCAATGATGGGGTAATAGAACATTACACAGTTTGACAATGGTGGAGAAGACACAACTCCCTGTGTGAACAAAATAAAGATAGAACAACTCCATGTGGGAGGAAAAACAGATCCACAACCAACAATCGGCGAGAGAAGGGAGAACAGAGTCGACCCCTGCCTGCGGGAGATGGTCCAGATAGACTCATGATGGAGAACCCAATGGTGCGAGAGAGAGTAGAATGTCTTTTCATGAGGGTAAGCCCGACCAAAACCATGAATGGAAGGCTGGAGTGAGTGGGAAAGTGGTGACCGTTCCCCTGCCCTCTGCGTGAGGAAGAGCGAGCTCGCTGGTGGAGTGTACATGGGGCAAAGACTAGTAGTCCTGCTACCCACCACTCCCTAGCCATAACTATTCCCAACAAATCAAACAGCATAATTTTAGTGGGTGGTGGACACATGGAAACTCCCAATGAACCCCATGGGTTAGACAACCCCCCCTTAACCTTAGGAATCATGCCCTTTTCATTTAACGTTGCATCGTCGTAGCTAGTTGTAGGTTTATTTTAATTGATGTGCATATTTACATGATGCCAAAAATATAATGTGTCAGATAGCATGATATGCCATTGGCAATGATCCCTATTGCCGAAACATAACACAACCAAATCGATGGCGGGGCTTTTTCCTTCAGCTCCACACCACTATTTATTACAATATATACATCATGTACCTTTTAATGCAAATGGGATCAAAACTGGGGCATTACATCAGAGCTCTTCTAGCATGGTTGCAGGATGTGTTCCCGCATGGTGTATAAATTGAACCCAGGTGATAGATCAATTGCACTCACAAAATTACTAATCAAACATGCAAATTTACACACAAAGGAGACTGAAATTGGAGCATAACACTAATCTGTATTGAATAAGTGTACAATAGAAAACATTGTGAAGTAATAGGCTTCTGAAATAAATAATTACATGAGATATTTGATTGCATAAGTATTCCATTCGAAATAGTCAAAAGTAGGCTTACTAAATCTAGTCAAATCCCCCATAGGTGCATAAAGCAGTTTCGAAATCTGCCTAGGAACTCATGAATTGGAAAATTCAAGTAGGAAAGCTAATAGGTGATGGAAATACAACTCATACATGCTTTTATTTGGAGAAAATAATGGAGGATGATGAGGGAAAAAAACAAGTCAACTGCACCTAGTCTTACTTTCCCTTTTGCCATAAAACTCAGTAAAACAGGCAATACAGCAGAAAAAACAAACATGTGCTAGGGAGCATATGGAATAAAGAATATATGCTAAATATTGATTCTAGGAGGTTTCCCAAGTGATACATGACTCATTTTTAGGAAGTTTGACTTCTAGGACATGTGGAAGACAACTTGCATAGAGTGGAATATTGGAAACTAGGCAAATAAGACAAAAAAGGATTAATTAATGTCTAAGGTAGCTAACTATGGGTTGATTAAGCCTGAATTATGAGTAAATATTAGAAAACTATAGAACCTAGAAACAAGTCTTAGTCACCCTTTACATACTGCATGTCCATTTAACCAAGGAAAGAGGCAAAAACCCAGTGGGAAAATCCTCCCTTAAACATGGATAGTAAAACAAAATTTGAAAATGTTGTCATCAATCATGCTTCATAGAATTATCAGAAATCCCCAGCAGTGATTTGAGATTTCTAGATGTCTTCTCACAAAAAAATTTTGGTGAAAATGTCAGCTACTTGTTCTGAAGATGCACAAAAGAGTAGGTGAATGGTGCCATCATGCACAAGTTGTCTGATGTAGTGCATATGGATCTCAATGTGTTTGGTTATCTGTCTCTGAAATGGATCATTGTAGATTTGAATGGTGCTCTAATTATCACAATATATAATAGTTGAAAACTCTTATTCGAAGCCACACTCACCAAGTAACCCCTGCAACCATAAACATTGAGTTACTGCATTTACAACTCCTCTGTACTCTGCTTCTGAAGATGAGAGTGAAATGGAACTCTGTTTCTTGCTTGACCAGTTGATTGGTCCTTCAAAAAGCATGAACACATATCTTTATGTTGAAATTTTATCTGTTTTTTCACCTGTCCAATCACTATCAGTAAACCCAATCAAATCAAGATCAGATTTAGCTTTGTAGAAAATCCCATGAGTTCTTGTTCACTGAACAAAGTTAAGGATCCTTTTGGTTGCTCTCCAATGGATCTCATGAGGCTGATCCATGTATATTGAAGCCACACTTACTGCATAATAAATATCAGGTCAAGTGTGTGTAAGGTACAACAAACACCCAATCAGTTGTCTATACAGTGTACTATCTACCATAGGAGAAGAACCTGCTTCTTCAAGCTTAACTCTTGAAAGGAAGGGAGTCTTGCTTGGCTTGCAATATTTCATGTTAAAATTGTTCAGCAAATCCAAATCATACTTGGACTGATGTAATTTTATTCCATGTTGGGATTGAGCAATTTCGAGACCCAAGAATTGGCTCAACAACCCCAAATCAGTCATAGAAAATGCATGGTTCATTGCATCCTTCAAGGAGGCAATTTCTTTCTTTGAGCTTCCTGTAATCAAAAGTTCATCCAGATACAATAAAATAATCATCAAATAACCATGAATCAGCTTAAAATAAATATTTGGATCAGACTTGCATCGAACAAAACTCAATGACAGCAGAAAGCCATCAATCTTGGCATACCAAGCCCTGGGGCTTGCTTAAGCCCATACAATGATTTCTTTAGCCTGCACACAAAATATGGATTAGTAACAAACCCTTGAGGTTTCTGCATGTAAATATCTTCAATAATATATCCATTCAGGAAATCACACTTCACATCCATCTGATGTACCTCCCACTGCTTCGAAGCTTCAATGGCTAAGGCTAGCCTGATGGAGTCCATATTTCCCACTGGTGCAAAGGTATCATTGTAGTCAATACCATGTACCTGAGAGTATCCCTTTTCTACCAATATTTCATTATATTTAAAATTTGAACCATCAGCAGCAAATTTAGTTTTGAAAACCCACTTACATTGAACTAGCTTCCTCCCAGGGAGAAGATCGACCATCTCCCAAGTGTTGTTCTTCTGGAGTGAGATGAATTATTCTTTCATGGATGATTGCCATATTGGATCATGTGCTACATATTCATATGTCTATGGGTCTAATTCAACCATCAGATAGCATTTCTCTGCAAACAAAGGGTCTTTCATGCTCAGGGCACTCTCAAACTGAGATCTAGTCCTCCTAGGATCACTAGGATTTCCAGCTAGTTCCCCAGCTACATAAATGGTCTTTGCTTCCCATTTTGGTCTTGTAGGACTGTTAGGATCTGCAATTAAATCATCATTATCATACATATCAGAATCAACAAACTCATTTGTCTCTTCACTTACATTCAATGGTTCTGGTGGTGAAGAAGACTCTTCAACTTCAACTGCTGCTAAAGGCTCTTCTTGGAACTGAACACTCCTTTCAATGAAGGATTTGTTTGTGATAAAATTGATCAGCTTGTACCCTTTTGAATATTCATATTACCCAAAAAATAGACACTCTTGGATTTGGGGCTGCAAAGCCTTCCTCTTTTCTATTGGAATTCTAGCCCAAGCCCTTGAGCCAAAAATCCTAAAATGGGTCACATCTGGCTTGTGCCCACTCCATGATTTGAAAGGAGTCATACCATCAAGATATTTATGAGGCACCCTATTCTAAATATAGGATGCATATTTTATAGCCTCGGCCCAAAAATTTGGTGGCAAAGTCTTAGCCTCCAACATACAGGTTTCCATCTCTTTCAGTGATCTATTCTTTCTCTCAGCAACACCATTTTGCTGTGGTGTGTAAGGGATTGAATGTTGCATCTGAATACCTAAATATTCACAATATTTAATGAAATCATACTTGACATACTCAACACCATTGTTAGATCTGAGGATCTTGAGTTTCCTCCCAGACTGGTTTTCAACCAAAGCCTTAAAGACTTTGAAGAGGCCAAAAACTTCAGACTTATGCTTCAGGAAGTAAACCCAACAGTACCTGGAAAATTCATCTATGAAAGTTAATGAATATTTGGCCTGAATCATTGACATATGAGGGAATGGACCAACAAAATCACTGTGGATCAACTCAAGAGGTGCAGAGGTTCTCTCATGACTAGCTCTCTCAAATTTATGCTCTTGGTGTTTTCCTAGGACACAACCTTGACAGACTCCCTTGGAAAACTTAATATTTGGTAACCCTATGACCATTTCATTTTCACTTAGATCAGAAGTATACTTATAGTTAAGATGGCCAAATCTTTCGTGCCAAATATTGCTTTCCTCATTAGCATGAATCAGAAGAGTAGAGGGGTTTGAGTAGGGTAGAAAATGTGAAAACCAGTATACCTTCGAAGTGTGATCTACAACTCCTTTTGCAATTACTTTACCACTCGAGATCTCTATGATCTCAACATCATCAGGGGAGAATATGACCTTCTTTGGAGACCTTGTGTGGTTCATTTGATACACTGACAAGAGGTTAGAGGAAAGACCTGGAACATACAATACATTGCTGAACTTACCATGGTCAAGATCAATCCTTCCTTTGCCGAAACTGTCAGTGAGAGAGTCATCTCTCAACACTATTGGTGGACCTTTTTACATGTCAAGAGAGGATAATTCCTCCTTGGTTGAAACCATATGCCTTGAATCGCTAGAGTGTATGATGAAGCTAGGTGAGCTTGATGTGACAACAACCAATGCATGAACTCTCTCTCTATCTTCTGAATTTGATCCTCCTTCCCTCTTCTTTGAGCTATCAGGAAGGGATATGCTATTCTTCTCCAAGAGTTGGGTCAGAATGTCAATTTTCTTCTTCATGCAGGAGCTTTCAAGATGAAATCCCTTACTGCAGTATGCACACTTGCTCATTTCTCCTTTGTTCTTCTTCTTCTGGATGTTCTTCTTGGAGCCTTAGGGATCCTCTTGAGACTTTTTATTGTCTCTCTTCTGCTCAGGTGGCTTCTTAGCTTTATTCTTGCCTTTTGAATCCACACTCGAATCTCCAGCAACCAGAGCTTGGTCTTTGGAAGGTTTGATGGTGCCCATCATCACCTGTTTATCTTGTTCTTGTGTGAGGGATTCCATGAACTCTGCAAGCTTAGGCATCTTCCAGGATCGAGATGTCAACTTTGTGGCATTGAAGGTCGAAACAAAAATTGAATAGTCAAGGACAATCTTCGAGAGTATGGCCAAAACTAGTTGCTCCTCCTTCTTTTCAATTCCACACTATTTTAGCTGCAAAACAAGGGCTTTAAACTTGGAAAAGTAGAGTTGTAGGGATTCAAAGTTGTTGGGACTCAAGGATATTAATTCATTCTCAATTTTATGTCCTATCATCTCATATATCTTACCAAAAATATCTATAAGCTTCTCCCATACTTCATTTGGTGATGTCAATCCATCAAGATGGAAGAGGAGGTCTCTGGATATCCTCAGACACAATAGACCATATGCCTCATCCCTCCTATTGTGCCATTTAATTTTCTCTATGGATACATTGGGATCTACTTTAGTTTCCATAGTTTCCCTGTAGAGACATTTTTCTCTCAACAGTATCTCCATATCTTCTTTCCATTCAAAGAAATTAAATGGAGTCAAGATGATCTTCTGAGATTGATCCATAGCTCAGAAATTATCCATTCTGTCAGCAGAATAGCTCCCAATGAAGATGTCGAACCTACAATAGCAATATGGAAGAGGAGAAATCGATATACAAAGGCTCTGATACCATGTGGAAATTGAACCCAGGTGATAGATCAATTGCACTCACAAAATTACTAATCAAACATGCAAATTTACACACAAAGGAGACTAAAATTGGAGCATAACACTAATCTGTATTGAATAAGTGTACAATAGCCAACCTTGTGAAGTCATAGGCTGCTACAATAAATAATTAAATGAGAGATTTGAATGCATAAGGATGCCATTCAAAATAGTTAAAATTAGGCGTACTAAATCTAGTCAAATCCCCATAGGTGCATAAAGCAGTTTCCAAATCTGCCTAGGAGCACACGAATTGGCAAAGTCAAGTAGGAAAGCTAATAGGTGATGGAAATACAACTCATACATTCTTTTATTAGGAGAAAATAATTGAGGGTGATGAGGGAAAAAAACAAGTCAACTGTACCTAGTCTTACTTCCCCTTTTGCCATAAAACTTAGTAAAGCAGGTTATAAAGCAGAAAAAGCAGACATGGGCTACAGAGGATCTGGAATAAAGCAGATATGCTAAATATGGATTCCAGGAGGTTTCCCAAGAACTCCATGACTTAGTTTTAGCAAGTTTGACTTCTAGGACATGTGGAAGGCAACTTGCATAGAGTGGAATATTGGAAAGTAGGCAAATAAGACAAAAACGGATTAATTAATGTCTACGGTAGCGAACTATGGGTTGATTATTCTAACACATGGCTAGATATAAGTGCTGAGCCTTTTTGATAGGGTTGTGGGATGTGTTCCCGCATGATCAGATGTGAGTGCTGAGCCTTTCTGACAAGGTTGTGGGATTTGTTCCCGCTAGGTCAGATGTGAGTGTTAGGCATGCCTTTCTGACATGGTGTTGGATGTGTTCCTCTCATGGTCAGATGTAAGTGCTGGGTGGGCCATTCTGAATTAGGGTTAGATATAAGCGCTGAAGAAGACCTACATGGAGGCTAGGCCTACAAGCAACATGAAAAAGGGCTGGCTCTGTAGAACTTCCTATTAGGATATTTAGACACTTAGGAGTTAGTTAAGATCAACTTGTGTAATATAT
>LPNX010289872.1:128127-248640 GCA_001517045.1 Pseudotsuga menziesii
CTAAAATAAAAAGTGAGTCACTTAAGTCTTTTAATTTATTGCCACACTATTTAAAAGTAACATTATTGTAAAAGTGAACATCACTTATTCTACAAAAGTGATTCACTTAAAATCAACTTTATTGTAAAGTGATTGTCAAAGGTTGAACTTGGGAAGAGGGGGGTTCTTTTTTTTAGTTGGTCAAGTTAATATCTGCCACGTCATTATTGGGGACATCTTCAACATTTTCTTTGATTAAGCATAACTTCATCATCCATAATTGGTTTTCAGTGCCGTTTTTTTTAAAGCACATATTTTTTTGAGCTCTTTACATCCAAATAGTTATTTTCTATTCTTTCAGCCATTAATTTATAGTATGGACTCCCTTTGTGATATTATACTTACAAGTTCTAACTATTTCTCATGAAAATCTCGCATGGAGGATGTTCTGCGAAGTAGGAAGCTTTTCAGGATAACCTTAGGTAAAGAAACAGAACCCAATGATGATGATAAGAAATTAAATGAGAAAATCAATGTGATGAAGCTTGTGGATTGATTGGGATGTCAATCTCTACTGATTTACGATTCCACATATCTGGAATTGATGAACTTGATCAAGCTTGGGAAAAGTTGGACTTTGTGTTTGGTAAACACAATGAAATTTAGGGTCATCAACTTGAGAATGAGTTGATTTCCTTGAATCCAAATGATTTTTCATGCGTTCAAGACTATATATCTAAGTATAAAACTCTTAGACTCTTATGTGCAAAATGCAAGATTAAGAAAGAAGACAAATAATGTATTTATCATATTCTTTCCAAACTTGGACTTGCATATTCTGTTTTTGTATCTACATTCTACTCCATGAAAGAATCCTTGACTATAGCTAGCTATCAAGAGCATAGTATTGAATCATTTTGTGATTCATTAATCAGAGAGAAAGATAAGCTCATTCATCTTGGAATAATTAACAATGCAGATACATCTAGGAAAGCCTTATTGTCCCAACAAAAAGAAAAGTCCAAGCCTCCCAAGAAACATAATTTTCACAATAATAAGCCAAACAATAAGGGTCCCAAACCCTCTCAGTCAGCTCATTCTTTAAAAAATGACAAAGAATCCAAGCCAAAAGAAAAGAAGACTGAGCGTCATTGCAATTTTTGTGGGAAAGATAATCATGATGAATCTAAGTGTTTCAAGAAGATGGCAGCCTTGGAGGTAGTAATGAAGAAGCACCACATCAGCCTAGATTTGTATTTAGAATCTACCTCTCATGGACATGCACTTTGTGCTTCTAGTTACTCTTATACTGCATCTTCTTCTTCTACTTCAATTGAATGGCTTATTGATTATGGAGCATCTTATCATATGGCTAAGGATCAAGCCATCTTTTCTACTATGCATAAATGTAACACCAAGCAAATATTTTTTGGTGATGATAGATCTCTAAGTGTTGAAGGATCTGGAACAGTTCTAGTAGAAAATGGTCATTTCAGCGATGTACTATGTGTTCCAAAAATTTCCTACAATTTTTTATCAGTCTATCAAATTACTCATTCAGGTGAAGGTAAAAATGTGATGTTTATGCCTCACCAAGTTGTAATCAAGGATTTTAAAAATCCTCAAAATGTCCTTGCTACTGGAAATGTTGATGATATTACTAGGTTGTACAAATTTAACAACTTTGGGTCATCACCTTTTCCTTCAGTTTTTGTTGCTCATAGTGATAACTTGAGCAAACTTTGGCATGAGCGATTTGGTCACTTAAATTATCGCTCATTGCAACAACTATGTAAAGACAATATGGTTACTAGTCTTCCGATGGTATCTTGCAAGGATGGTGTTTGTTCCGGTTGTGTACTTGAAAAACATCATCGTGACAGTTTTGACAAACGTGCCTCTTGGCATGCCTCGGTTCCCTTGGAGATTGTGCATAGTGACTTATGTGGCTCTCTTCCATCTGCATCATTTACTGGTTTCAAATATTTCTTAACTTTCATTGATGACTACTCTAGACACACTTGGGTTTACTTCCTAAAACTTAAGAGTGAAGTATTTAACATGTTCTTCGTCTACAAGGCCCTTGTTGAAAAACAATCTGGTCATCAAATTATTAAGTTAAGATCTGTCAATGGAGGAGAATATGTTAACAACAAGTTCACTACTTTCTGCACTGAAAAAGGAATCCAACAACAACACACTGTTCCATATACACCACAACAAAATGGTATAACTAAACAAAAGAACCACACTTTAAAAGAAATGGCTAGTTGTATGATCCAATCTAAGGGACTAAGTCTTCAATATTGGGCTGAGGCCATAAATTGTGCAAATTACATAGTTAATCACACACCCACTAAAGTTTTACAAGGTATAACACTGGAAGAAGCATGGAGTAAAATTAAACCAGATGTACGTCACTTTCGTGTGTTTGGTTGTGAAGCACGGGCTCACATTCCAGATGAAAAATGGAAAGCATTGCAGCCTAAAAGTGAAAAGTGCATATTTGTTGGATATTCAGAAGATGTAAAAGGTTATAGACTTCTTCATCCACATTCTCATGATATAATCATTAGAATAGATGTTAAATTTGATGAAAATCTCTTGGATTGCAAGCCTAACTTGGCGAGTGTGCCATCTTTAGCCTGCGAGCCTTATTTGGCGATTGTACCTTCTTCTTCTTCTTCCAACTTCCTTTACAGGTTTCCAACTCTAGTTTCTAATGATGACAGTGAGGATGAAAATCCACCTCTGCCTGCTCATGTTCATCTAATTGCACCAGCACCAATACTTCCTTGATGGGTCCATTCAACATGTGAAGTAGCTGGTGATGTTGCCGATGATCCTAGAGATCAACATTGAACATGTTCTTAGTTTCAGCGAGCCTCTTCTCTTTTGGCTCAAGTTTCCGAGAATCATGATCCAGAAAATTTTGTAGAAGCTTAAGGAAATCCAGATTGGGATGTAGCTCTGGATGAAGAATATCATTCCTTAATGGCGAATGATACTTGGGATCTTGTTCCTCTTACAAAAGGAAGAAAACTTGTCAAATGTAAATGGGTCTACAGAACTAATTATACATCAGATGGAAGTGTTGAAAGACTTAAGTAAAGATTGGTTGCCAAAGGTTTTTCCCAAGTTGAAGGGATTGACTACAATGAAACCTTTTCTCTTGTCGCAAAAATGAATTCCATTCGCCTTATTCTTTCCCTTTCAGCCTTACATAACTAGGAAGTCCATCAAATGGATGTCAAGTCTACCTTTTTACATGGTGATTTACAGAAGAAAATTTACATGGAACAATCTCCTGGATATGTTCAGGATAACTCTAGCCTTGTCTGTCTCCTTAAGAAATCCTTATATGACCTTAAGCAAGCTCCTAGAGCTTGGTATGCCAAAATGGATAGCTTTCTCCTTGACACTGGTTTTTCTAGATGCCATTCTGACCCCAATGTGTATACCAAGAAAGTAGGAAACCATCTCATCATACTTGTTCTTTATGTTGATGGTCTTATCCTTACTGGTAATGACCCTAAACTTATAACCCATGTGAAATCCAATCTTAAGAAAAATTTTGAAATGTCAGACTTAGGACATTTGCATTATTTTCTTGGTTTTCAATTTTTGCAAAGCAAATAAGGAATCTTTATTTCCTAGTCTAAGTATGCTTGTGACCTTCTTCGTCGCTTCCACATGGAAGATTGTAAACCAACCCCTTCTCCCTTCCAGTCTGGAGTCAAACTTTTTGCCACTTGTGCTTCCCCTGAAGTAGATTCCACCTTGTATCGTCATCTTGTTGGTAGTCTTTTATACTTGACTCATTCCCATCTTGACCTTTCCTTTGTCATTGGTCATGTTGCTCGTTATATGCAAACTCCTCATGAAAGTCACTAGAAAACAGAAAAAGAATACTTCGATATATTCGAGGTACAATTTAGTTTGGGATTCATTACAGTACAGGGGGGGAACCTTTGTTGGTTGGTTTCACTGGTTCAGGTTGGGCCGGTGATCCAGATGATTGAAAGTCTATTGCAGGTTATGTTTTCATTCTAGGATATATACCTATCACTTGGTCTTGTAAGAAACAACATGCTCTTGCTCTTTCTTCAGCAGAAGTAGAATATCGAGTCGTAGTTAATGCTAGTCAGGAAACTTTATGGCTTCAACAAATCCTTTCAAAGTTTGGATTCGAGCAACAACATCCTACTCCACTTTGGTGCAACATTCAAAGTTCCATCAAGCTTGCCAAAGATCTAGTTCTACATCAGCGCAACAAAAACATTGAGATACACATGCACTTCATCAGAAATCTTGTTCATGATCGTGTTATTGAAGTGCTGTATTTCCCTACAGATGATCAAGTTGCAGACATATTCACCAAGTCTCTTATAGAAGCAAAGTTTTCTAAACTTCGGTCTATGTTAGGAGTTTAGGAATGTGTCCCTAAGGTGGGATAGGCTCTAATTACTCCTTCCTTCTCCTAATAGTGTCACTTTTGTAAATTCTTCAATCCTGTCCCAAGTTATTCTTAAGGGGGGATGTTAGGATATTTAGACACTTAGGATTTAGTTAAGATCAACTTGTGTAATATATCCGTTAGGTAAAAGTGTGTTTCTTTAGTATGCATTAGTATGCATTTGTAAATATTCTAATCCGAAGGTCACGATATGTTCTAGACATAGAGTGATCCGATGGTTCAACTTCTCTTAGATCATACCTACCATTGATCCATGGCTTAACACTCAATTGGTCGATGATCTCTATTTAAAGAGCACGGAGGGTCCTTGGCTAGTTGATCGATTATGAGAAGCTCATGTAACTTTCTTTATTTTGCATAATAAATTGCTCCAAATAGCTATTTGGCTGGGGCCATGGACTGTTTCCCTCTCGAGGGTTTTAACCACGTGAAAAACATCGGTGTGTTGATCTGTGATCTATTTATGTGAAGCGATTGCTCAAGGTGTTCGGTCTTTTGGGAGTACCCTGTGTACTTGAACACTTCTTGTGATGAGAAGAATCATGAGATAGCACTAGTAATAATGACCTAGTGATGATCCAGATCCAGTGATGGTGATCCAGCAGTGATGATCCAGATCGAGTGATGATCCAGATCCTATGATGTTGATCCAACAGAGGTGATCTAGATCGAGTGATGATCCAGATCTAGTGATGATGATCTAGATCGAGTGATGATCCAAATGAAGATGACTTGAAGATGAAGATGATGAGGACTCAATGATGATCCAAATGATACAGAGAAGAAGACTTGTGCTGATAAGTTGTGTCAAGAGAATACCTTCCTAGTTAAGAGGGAGTGTTGATGTAATTGTAACTTCGGAATGTATTCACTTGTATATCTTATGTATTGTACCCCGATGTTTATTTTGGGAAGTGTTTGAGTCATGTCATGCCTTGATGTTTCGCTCAGGATTTTCTATAATGTGAACAAGTCATGTCAAGTCATTATGGGTAACCCTCCTATTGATCAAGGGTTAAAGTCCCCACAGTTGTGGGGCCCTAGGGTTATTAGACTCTCTTAGTGAAGTTTGCCCTAGTGAATTATTGTCAAGTCAGGAATTATTATAAATAGAGAGTGAGCCTCTCTATTTATCACACACTCACTCACACTCAGTTGTAGCGCATAGAAGAGGGAGAATAAGCTGTTGGGGCTAGAAAGAAAGAGACTACTGCTGTTGAGAGACCATATTACTATTTTGGTGTTTTACTTTTGGTGCTGATTCTATCTATAAGGAAGTTGCAAGGTTTTCTCCATTTATGGTTTCCTCAAGGAAAAACATTGTGTTTCTCCACTTCTCATCCTTAGAAGTCAGTGTCGTTTGACTATGTAGAGGAACTAATTAATTCGATAGGCGCTGAGGGTTGAAATCCATAACAGATCTCAAATGGAATATTTCCTGTAGAGATGTGCTTAGCACAATTGTAGATATGATGTATGTATGGAAGGTTTTCATCCCATGTTTGACAATGTTTTTGGTTTTACATGCAAAGAAATTGTACGACTAATAGATTTAAAACTTTCGTATATCCGTTTATTTGCGGATGGAAGGATGTCGACAAAGAAAGTCTCATTTCGAGATGTTGCTAGATATTTTCCCAAAATGTAATGACAAATATAGCATCTTTGTCAGCAATGATGGTTGTGGGGAGGCCATAGTGTTTCCACGCATGTTCAAAGAAGAGCTGAGGAGTCTGTTGTGATGTCATAGTCTTCTTGCATGGTATGAGTATACCCATCTTGGAAAATCTGTCGACTACTACTAATATCGCTTCATGCTAATGTTTGGTAGTAGGATATCCTGTCAAGTAGTCCATAGAAATAGATTCCCATGGTCGACTAGGAACTTGAAGGGGTTTTTACAGTCCTTGTCATGGATTCGACGGTTTAGCTATGGCACAAACCATGCATGATCAAATGTACTTGTTGACCTCAGATTTAAGTGAAGGCTAGTAAAAATTTTTTGGAGGATAACAAGTGTTTTTGTGACTCCAAAATGTCATGTAGTCTTGCTGTAATGCGCATCCAAAATGATATTTTGTCAGTGCTCACCGTTCGGTACACAAAGTTGTACAAACTTGTATAGAAATTCATCTTTCAGGAAGTAGTCGATAGTTAACAACTTGTTGGTTTCAAGCTGTCGATATATTGTAGAAAAATTGCAGTCTACCAAATACAATTGTGGCCAAATAGTGGTTTCATAACCCTACATACTCATCACTGCAACATTGGATTTTCCTTTTTGATACTTAATTACCAATTGAAATTGTTGTAGGTAATTAATCCACTTGATTTTCTAGGTTGTCTGTAGTTTCGACTGAGTTAGAGAGAACTACAAAGGTTTATGGTCAGTGAGGATGACCATTTCCTTGCCAAGAATTTAGTGTCTCCATTGCTTAAGAGCTTGAAAATGGCATAGAGTTCTTTTTCATATGTCAAGTACCTTCTAACAGTGTCACTGAAACTCTTGGAATGAAACACGATTGGGTGACTTGACTGAGTGATCACTACACTAAGGGCATAGTCTGATGCATCCATCTCAATCTCAAAGGGCTGATGCAAATCAGGTAACACAAGTACTGGTGTGGTACAAAGATTTTTTTTTATTTGTTCAAAATCTTGTTGTTGTGTCAGTGTTCGTTTGAAGAAAATTCTCCCATTTCCTTTTGTCAACTGATTCAAAGGCCATGCGATGTGACTGAAGCCAAGTATGAATCATCAATAGAAATTCACCAAACCAATAAAACCTCTTAGTTATTGAATGTTTTGAGGAATAGGCCAATCTTTTAGGATCTTTATTTTTTCTAGGTTGACATAAATACCTGTAGAGTCAATTACATACCCAAATATTTGATTGTGTTCATCACAAATAAGCATTTTTCCATGTTTAGATTGTTACGGTACACAGGGTACTCCCAAAGGACCGAACACCAAGAACAACCGCTTCACACAAACAAATCAAAGATCAATACACCAATGTTTGTCACATGGTTAAAACCCTCGAGAGGGAAACAGTCCACGGCCCCAGCCAAATAGCTACTTGGAGCAATTTATTATGCAAAAGAAAGAAACTTACATGAGCTTCTCATAATCAATCAACTAGCCAAGGACCCTCTATGCTCTTTAAATAGAGATCATAGACCAATCGGGTGTTAAGCCACAGATCAATGGTAGGTATGATCTAAGAGAAGTTGAACCGTCAGATCACTCTATGTATAGAACATATCGTAACCGTCGGATTAGAATATTTACAAATGCATACTAATGCATACTAAAGAAACACACTTTTACCTAACGGATATATTGCACAAGTTGATCTTAACTAAATCCTAAGTGTCTAAATATCCTAACATCCCCCCTTAAGAACAACTTGGGATAGGATTGAAGGATTTACAAAAGTGACACTATTAGGAGAAGGAAGGAGGAATTAGAGCCTATCCCCCCTTAAGGACACATTCCTGAACTCCTAACATAGACCAAAGTTTAGAAAACTTTGCTTCTGTAAGAGACTTGGTGAAGATGTCTGCAACTTGATCATCTGTAGGACAATAGAGCACTTCAATAACACGATCATGAATAAGATTTCTGATGAAGTGCATGTGTAGCTCAATGTGTTTGCTACGCTGATGTAGAACTGGATCTTTGGAAATCTTGATGGCACTTTGATTGTCGCACCAAAGTGGAGTAGGCTGCTGCTACTCGAATCCAAAATCTGAAAGGATCTTTCGAAGCCATAAAGCTTCCTGACTGGCATTAACTGTGGCTCGATATTCTACTTCTGCTGAAGAAAGAGCAAGAGCTTGTTGTTTCTTATAAGCCCAAGTGATAGGTCCATATCCCAGACTGAAAACATAACCTGCAGTAGACTTCTGATCATCAGGATCACCGGCCCAATATGAATCAGTGAAACCAACCAACAAAGGTTTCCCCCCTGTACTGTAATGAATCCCAAACTAGATTGTACCTCGAATATATCGAAGTATTCTTTTTGCTGATTTCCAGTGACTTTCATGAGGAATTTGCATGTAACGGGAAACACGACCAATGGAAAAGGAAAGGTCAGGATGGGAATGAGTCAAGTATAAAATACTACCAACAAGCTGACGATACAAGGTGGCATCTACTTTAGGGGGAGTACAAGTGGTAGAAATTTTGACTCCAGACTGGAAGGGAGAAGGGGTTGGTTTAAAATCTTCCATGTGGAAGTGACGAAGAAGGTCACAAGCATACTTAGACTGGGAAAGAAAGATTCCTTCTTTGGTTTGCAAGACTTGGAGACCAAGAAAATAATGCAAATGTACTAAGTCTGACATTTCAAAATTTTGCTTAAGACTGGATTTCACATGGGTTATAAGGTTAGGGTCACTACCAGTAAGGATAAGATCATCAACATAAAGAACAAGTATGATGAGATGGTTTCCTACTTTATTGGTATAGACATTGGGGTCAGAATGACATCTAGAAAAACCAGTGTCAAGGAGAAAGCTATCCATTTTGGCATACCAAGCTCTAGGAGCTTGCTTAAGGCCATATAAGGATTTCTTAAGGAGACAGAAAAGGCTAGAGTTATTCTGAACATATCCGGGAGGTTGTTCCATGTAAATTTACTCATGTAAATCACCATGTAAGAAGGTAGACTTAACATCCATTTGATGGAATTCCCAGTTATGTAAGGCTGCAAGGGAAAGAACAAGGCGGATGGAGTTCATTTTTGCTACAGGGGAAAAGGTTTCATTGTAGTCAATCCCTTCAACTTGGGAAAAACCTTTGGCAACTAACCTTGCCCTAAGTCTTTCAACACTTCCATCTGATGCATACTTAGTTCTGTATACCCATTTACATCTGACAAGCTTTCTTCCTTTTGGATTTTTGGAAGAGGAACAAGATCCCAAGTATCATTCGCTATTAAGGAACGATATTCTTCATCCATAGCTGCATCCCAATATGGATTTCCTGAAGCTTCTGTAAAAGTTTCTGGATCATGATTCTCAGAAACTTGAGCCAAAAGAGAAGAGGCTCACTAAAACTGAGAACATGTTCGACGTTGATCTCTAGGATTACCGACAAGATCACTAGCTACTTCACATGTTGAACGGACCCATCAAGGAAGTATTGGTGCTGGTGCAATTGGAGGAACATGAGCAGGCGGAGGTGGATTTTCATCCTCACTGTCATCATCAGAAACTGGAGTTAGAAACCTGTCAAGGAACCTAGAAGAAGAAGAAGAAGGCGCAATCGCCGAATCAGGCTCGCAGGCCAAAGATGGCACACCCGCCAAGTTAGGCTCACAGGCCAAGAGATTTTCTAGGTTGACATAAATACCTGTAGAGTCAATTACATACCCAAATATTTGATGCTGTTCATCGCAAATAGTCATTTTTCCATGTTTAGATATAGTCGATGTTGCTGGAGAGTGTCAAAAAATTGTTGAATTTGTTTGACATGCTCTTCCCATGATCGACTGAAAATCAAGATATCGTCGAGATAGACAATGACACATTTACTGCGAATCACTTCATTTTAGAGAATGGATCTTCTTTAAATAGATGCGTTAGGTAATGAAGAACTAGGAAAAAGTTCAATGGAGTGTTTTACCTGAAAGTGCAGAGGTACTTCATCTGGTTCTTGAAATATGTTCTAGTATTCTCCAAGAATTTTTTCAATCTATTATTGTTTTCGAGAGCTATGTTGGTTGGTGATTCAACTCATTGCTACAGTCTTCTTGGAATGTTGAGGATTTATCATGATTAATGCGGACTTTTGAGGATGATTGATATGCTTCTTTTTTTGTTTGGAAGACATCATAACAACTGCTGATGTGGGTTGTCGCTTAGGTATTCCATACCATTAATTTTGGATTTTGACAATCACCTTTTGAGGCCATAACTAATATGTACCAATTCAATGCCATAGGTAGGGTTTACTGAATAGGGCGTCGGCTACAAAAAGGAGTTCCACATCACATAGTACTTCATATTCAAAGGGATTAATGAAGTAGGCGATTTTTAATTCTTGCATGATCCTTAGTTCATGTCCATCCTTCATTGAACTGATATTGTAAGGATAAGGATGCAGAGTGGTGACAAGACCTAATTTCTTCAAAAGATATTCATAAACGAATTTCTTCTGGATACCATTATCCACAATGAAATGTAATGGATTGTTCTAAACCCATATCCGTGTATGGAATAGGAGCTCTTGTTCCTCCTCATCGATGATGGTCGAGGGTGTCAGAATGGTCGAGGTTGAAGACAAGAGAGTTGATGCATCTGGATCAGATTCTATGAGGGTTCTGTCAGAGAAGTCGAATGTTGACAATTTTTCCAAAAATGTAATCCAAGATTTGGATTCTGACATATGATGTCATGATGAACTATGATAATCACACCATTTCCTGGTAGGAGCTTGTTTTCTATGATCCCTTTTGTCTTTCTGAAATTTATTATTTTATTAATTAGGCTTTGGAAGAGTCAGCTGAGAAGGATTCTTGAACTTGTCGGAGTCGACTGGTGACTTCTTGTTGGATGTTTGACCTGTTGGATTATTTGCGAAACATATTTTTCCTTTGTTTTTAGCTTCAAGCTTGTTGGTGTAATGAAATGCATCCACAAGCATAATGATAGTAAGAAACTCCATGTCTTTCTGAATGTATGGGGATAAACCATTGATGTACTTCTAGACAAACAATTTCTCTTCTTCTTGGATGTCAAGTCTAGCCATGAGTAGATAGAACTCATCAGTGTAAATTTGTATGGACCGGTATTTCAATTTCCTTAGCTGCTGCCACTTCTTGTACTACTGTTAAAGGTACTTGGTTGGGTAGAAGTCCTTTTGGAAATATTCGACAAATTTTACCAATGTGTCGATGGAGTCTTTCTCTGTTTCCATCTTTGTCGATAGATTCTCCCATCAATAGTGTAAGAAGGTTGACATCTTTAAGGATGCAATGGTGATGTTTTCCACTTCAAAGAGTTAATTTACCGCATAGTAAGAGTCTAGTTATTGTACCCAATTGTCAACATATTCCACATAAATATTACCTTCAAGGTTTGGTATGTCCCTATTCATTTGCACTTTGAAGGGGCTGATTTTATTGGACTGAGATTGAGTCAAGGATTCCTCGGTTTTCACAGTGACTCTCATGAGGATCTTATTGAACTGGGAATTTTTTTTTAGTTCGCTAGTGAGCTAGTGATTTTTCTATAAGTTCCTTTGTCTCATCAATTGCATGTCTATTGTCTTCTTCTTCGGCCATATTTTCTGAAGTCGAAGGAACTGTTTTTTTGTGTTGTTGAGTTTACGAGCATATTTGAACATGCATAAGTTAAATAACTTCGATGGAAGTGCTTATGTAACTTAATCTCTCAACGAAATATTTCTCTGATACCAATGATCCAGGCCGTGCCTAGGTGCATGCTGGGAACAATGGTCAATTGGATGAATCAAGTAATATTATGGCAGAAGCATATAATAATAATCAACAAAGTAGGAATCACACTAGGTTGACAAGAAATATACACACAAACAATATGCAAGAATTCAAACCAATTTATTACTTATGCTCCATGAAATATGGATGAATCAGATAGATGATCAAGAATATGTCTATATTACATAATGTACATTATTATATAGGGTGTTGAGATGCTTGGGTGACTACCCGCTACATTCAGTTACGAAAGAAATTATAATGGTTCAAAAGTTCAACCGTCGCAAAGCATGTTGGTATGATGTATGTCGAAGGAAGACATGTCAAGGGAGGAGAGCCTGTCGGCTGCTGGTTAGATCAATCTAAGGATCTTCAAAGGTGACCCCCCTACCTTTTCTGACACATCTAGAGCACTGATCTCCACCATGGGAGATTGGTATGTCGGGGAATATTTTGCATACATTAGGATTTGGGGTAGCAAGACTATACATCTTCTCTCCCAGATAGTTCCAGACATAATGGTTCTATAATAGATTGATTTTCAAACTGTGGTTAATGTATTTTTTCCCAAAATTACTGCAACAAAGAGAAAAGGGTGGCCAAAGTTCCCCATCAGCCTTGGACCGCTGGTGATCCAAAATTATACACATGCAGGAACTTTGGGAAAGAATATTGTTACTTCAAAACTTGGAAAATCCCCTAAGAGAATGCTTGAGGCAAAGTCCTTCCTAGAAAATAATTTTACCCAAGAGCATATGAAAATTGGTTACTCACACAAGAATGACCCTGATGAATCCATATATCAAGGGGATAAATACTTTTCAGAAGTTGTAACTAGGATCGTCGCTCGTAATGAAAAAGGTTTTGTTTTTCCAATACCAATGTATTATGCTTTCCATGACATAAAACACATTTTGGAATTGTATCTTGATGACCTTCCTGCTAATTCGAAGTCGCATGATCACCACATTGATCATTTGAGAGGCATTTTTCTCAGATGTTTCCACTATAACATCTGGTTAAATCCACACAAGTTTGTTTTCTTTGTTGAGACTAGTCGACTCCTTGGTTTCATTGTGTCCAAGGATGGCATCCACAGAGACCCTCTAAATATCGAATCCATATTGGCCTTACCCACTCCTACAAATGTTACACAACTCCAAATTTTGTGATGGAAGGAAAACATTTTGCATCATTTGGTCTGTAATTATGCCAAGAAAACCCACAGTTTCATGTGTTTGTTAAAGAAGGATACCGCCTTCATTTTGGATGAACTCTTGTAGTGTGTGTTCAACACTCTCAAACATGACATCACACATGATCCTATTTTGCAACCACCCAATTATACTAACGATTATTCCATGTATGTGGCTTCATCCCTATAGACCATTGGTATGATTTTGGTTCAAACAAACAAACAAAATCATGAACATGTGATATACTATTTGAGTAAGAGTCTTTTGGACTCTGAAAATTGGTACTCACACATGGATAAATTAGCTCTGGCCATATTCATCGTGGTCTAGAAGTTCTGTCACTATATATTGATTCGAGCGACCACAATACTCTCGCTAGATTGTCCTTCTCTAGGAATTTCAATTGGAATTTGCAAAATCTAGTTTTAAGAAGTATCTTATTTTCACAGATCTTATGTGTGATATCCCCCATATTTCAAAGGAAAAATATCCCATCGATTCATTTCCCTATGAATACTTGTTCCTCATTAGTACCTTTGACCCCTGGTATGGAGATTGAGTTAGGTATCTCTAGATACAATGATTTCATACCAATACAACTCATGATGAATGCCATTGTATTTGTTATCATGTTAAGTATTATATCATAGTAAACAAGAAATTATACCATCATGGCATTGATACGATATTGTGACATTGCTTAACTCATGATGAGGCTAAAGTAGTATTGAATGACTATCACTCAGGAGCCTGTAGTGGTGATCTTTCTGGGATGGCTAATTCCTATAAAATATTATGCGTTGTGTATTGTTAGACCTTGATCTTTAAATATTGAATAGATTTCATCAATAAACTCCCACCTTGTTAATTTTTTACATCAAAACAGTGCACCCATCCCGCTCCGTTACATCTTGTCATCGTAGCTGATCCCTTTTCAGAATGCGGAATCGACTTCATGCATTGTAGAACTACCTCAGCTGGGGGGCATGGTTAAATTATTATGGTTGTAGACTATTTCACTAGATGGTTTGAGTCCATTCATACTGTTATCAACCCAAATGGCAATTCTCCATCCGAGTGCTGACATTCCTTATGTTGGTACACAAAAGGACATCTTAGGATTGAAGTTTTCCAAAACACTATAGATGGGCATGACATGAGATGCATTTACCCTTGAACCAGCTTGCCATATTA
Organism: Pseudotsuga menziesii; assembly: GCA_001517045.1. Taxonomy (NCBI): domain Eukaryota; kingdom Viridiplantae; phylum Streptophyta; class Pinopsida; order Pinales; family Pinaceae; genus Pseudotsuga; species Pseudotsuga menziesii. The sequence continues at coordinate 142,442 of LPNX010289872.1, forward strand.
TTTTTCTAAGTGTTGAATGGTGTATGCAACTATCCTCATTGTAACTCATGTACATACACAACTATTACCATTGACAACTTGTGTACTGTACGCGACTATATTCATTGCAACCCACGTACATCAGCATATGCGGGTTTCCTTTAAGAAAATCGCGTGTCATACGCAGGATTCCTATATTAATAGTCATGTACATCTTGATTCAAAATTAAAAAATATAAATCACAATTAATGGATATTAGTTGGGTCCTAATCATTAAATATCCTAATTGTTTCAACCTCCTCAACCTTCGAAACCACTCTATTTCCCAAAGTATAAATAGAGGCCTTGGGGAGGGCATTAATCAATCAAGTTTGGAGAGAAAAGTTATGCTAGTAATATATCTTCAGAAGTCTTGGAGAAGCAAAACTCAGAGTCCTTTGGTTGCAGAGGAGTCCTTGTCTTAGAAGCTGGGTTGTACTCTTATCTCATTCACTGATTGTTAATAAAGAGAATTCTTCTTCCAATATTGTGTTGAGTCTCTTTCATGTATCATGGTTGATGAATATATTCGATTATGCACTAGATATATTGTTTATATAACCTCTCATATATACATGTATAAGATTGTACTTGGAGAATTTTCTCTTTACAGGTGAAGGAGGTGCATCCCTGGAAGCTTTGGAGAGAAGGAGAGCAGAAGAAGATCAAGCTTGGATCAACCATCGGTAATCGGGTGAGTCAAGTATTTCTTCCTATTTCCTTTCTGTACTCTATTAAAGATGATTTTTTGCAAGGTTAGTAGTAATTTGGTAACCCTAGACTCTAGGTTACAAGGGTGTTTAATCCTGAACAACAGAATTGGTGACTCCACTGGGGAGCCCAGCCCGCTGTGGGTTAGTTCTGTAGATCCTTGTGTAGTCTTTGCTTTGATTTAATGTGTGGTGTTTTGTCTTGGTTTGGACTGATAGTGGTGTTTGAAGACCTTCATAATTTTTCTTTTTTTGAAAATTTTTACTCCTGTACGCGGGTTGTTGTGCTACACAGTCGCGTACAAAGTTCTGTCTATGCAGGTTGTTGTATTGGACAGTCGCATACAGTACGCGGGTTTCTCTTCTAGACAGTCACGTACAAGTCTGAGTAACAAAATTTTTGGGTAGGGCTACTTGTCCCTGTCCTTATGTGGATTTTGTCTTGCTTTGTGGTGTTTAGTACTGGCATTTCATTATAGGTTTGATAGCCCTGTTAACCATACTTTGTGCTTTTAAGTAAGCCCCTGGGTTTTTGTTGGTTGGATTGTCTTTCTTTTAGCAATTTGAAGTGGATTTGCCTATTGGGTATAGGTCTAAGTGTCATGTGTCTGAATCAGTGATCAGGGTTCTAGATACCGTATATCCCATGCTATTTCCAAGCAGTGTTGGTTTGTCACTTGCCTTTGATTGATTTCAGTGATTTTTTCATCATGTCTTCCCAAGCTAGGTGTTTTCCAAGTCTTCCTTAGGTGGATGATCCTTGTTTTTTATAAGTCTTCTATACTTCACTTTGCTTATATTATATAGTTAGATTTTTCAAGCATACTCAAGAATATTTGCATTTAGGTGCATAGTAATCTTTGAGGAATTTGAAAAGTGAAAAGAAAGCATTGGAAACATTTGCATTTGAATTGCATATGGTAGTTTTACTTTCATTTTTAAAATAAAATCTCAAAAATTACAAAAATAAGTCTTAGTTTTCTCTTTCCTAGTTGCATTTTCATTAGTTCATATTGACAAAAATAAAAATAAAAGAAGCTTGTTCTAAGTAGTGATAATTTTCTTTGGAATTGATTTATACACCTGTTTTTTTACTTTTCTTGTTGATTCAATAATATCATAGTATTTCACTCCACTTTCCTTCTAAGTAAGAATAACCCTTAAAATGAACGCTATAATTTAAAATTTATTAGTAATTTTTGTTTTATAGGGTCATACATCTATTAGCTTAGGCTATACTTGTGGGATAGGAAGTGTAAACTCCCCATAAGTACTTAAATTTAGACGTAGTGAGCCAATCGATAGGTAAATCCTTCTCTTTATTGATAATATCTGGGAATCTCCTCTCAAACGGGAGTTAAGCACAAGGCCGCGTGGAGGCATTGGACTGAGGAGATAACCCTCTGATTCCTTGTCAAAATGTAGACCAAGGTTTTTATGCATCTGGGGATTCTGTCCTAGATAGAGTTTTGGGCTTTGCTACCCTGCCCATGCATATAAATCAGGATTACGATTGTCCCCCTAGACTATTGATATAGTTAAGGTAGCCTCTAGTCTGTTGGAAATATAGGGTTTATACACAGGTAAACCAGAAGGCTATTTTTGGTTCACCTTGGACAGGCTTGGAAGGTAACCCTTGTTGAAAGTGTAGGAGGGAAGTGGGTGATTCCTTTGATTATGCCTAAGAACCTCTTTAAGGATGCCAAGAAACTGTCTCTCAACTTTCTTTGGGAAAGCATATCTTACACCCTTATGATTGTTGATACTTTAGGAAATTTTTTGTAGTGATTGGTCTGTGGTTTGTCTATGTTTTAGCCGACCTTAGGATGTGAAGATTCAAATTTACAATCATGGAGGACCAATCCATCAAAAGGTCCTGAAGTTTGCAAAACATTCATCTGCTTATCACATTGGAACCTCCACCTCCCCCTCAAAGGCAGATATTGGACACAGACGGTTCTTTCGAACCGATAGGAGTTAGTGAAGTTCTAGGTGAACCAAAACTTGGGGAAAACCATTTTAATTTAAACACAGTAGAGATAGAATACTTGTAGGCTGACGAGTTTGCAAGGAATTTTAATTCACCTCTAACTGACTTAAACAATACAGTGATCGTTCAGGTTCATCCTTTTGACCCACCTATGATTGGTGTCCCTATGGGAAGAATAATGTCTACTGCAGAAGAAAGTTCTTTTACTTCCACCTCAGCATCACCGGCTGAAGGGGTGCTACCTCCCCCGGTAGGTGCCCCTAGAACAAGTATACCTACTACACCATTAACTCCAGCTAACCGAGTGGTTCAACCACCGGCTCCCACAAGTATAGCAGGTGCTTCTCATGGTATGGTCACTGGGATTCCTAGTGTACCTACAGTTCCTACTTCCTTTACACACACTGCCGATAGTGGTCCTATAGGATCCTCGGCTTTTGTCCAAGGATTTCCTTAGAATGGGGGGCACATTACCCCATCCAGTCCATACATAGGCCCAACACCATCATATGTAGGGGTGCAATTTGGAAAAAATAATCCTTATGGTTAAGGTTTTCAACTTCCGGTTTCAGCTTCGTTGACGAGCTCTCCCTTTTCACTTTTTAGATGAGGGATACCTGCTCCTATCTTTCAAACCCCAGCTTTGACTAGGGCAGCTATAACCTCTTATACTACACCTCATGTAAATAATCCATTGGCTTATGGATGGAATCCTTTCCAAAGAAACCCATCCAATTCACAACCAGCAGCAGGGGGCAACCCCACCTTCACATATGGGAATATGGGGGCAAGTCCCTCTAATCCCCAAACTGGTACTTTTAGTGCTCTGGTTAGCCCCAAGCTTATATTCTTGGCAACGTTAAACTTTCCATATTTGTCAAAAATGATGAATGACCCGGTGAGACATGATCCCTCCTGGCCACCTGTCCCTACCAACTTTCCCTTGGATATCCCAAAATTCGAAGGCAAAGTTGGTGATGATCCTAGAGCTCATGCCACCACTTGCCATTTATGGTGCTCTTCCAAGTCACTGAATGAGGGTTCAGTTCAGTTGAGGCTGTTCCAAATAACTTTGAAAATTAATGCAGCAAAATGGTACATTGAATTGCCTTCTGCTGCATTTAGTAGTTTTTGGGACTTGGGTAATGCATTCCTTAGTCACTTCCAGCTTCCTGTCCATTGTGATTTCAGGACAGACTTGTTGTTATGGCGGATTTCACCACTCTAGGTGAATCACACTTTGTATGGCCTTCCCCTGTCCCGCTGCAGACTCATTAGACCCTATGGACCACTTTTTGTCCTTTGATGTTTCCTTGATCATCCCCACAAACATATGAAAAATGATATACATGGCTTTAAACCTATAACCGCATACATACGCGGGTTTAACCCATATAACCGCGTACATCAGGATGTGTGCATAATCCAAATCCTTTTGGAGTTTTCCTTGATGTGGATCTGACTCATTCGACTCCTGGCTTTCCCTATGCCTTGAGATCGCTCGGATTTGACCTTTCATTATCCCTTTGAAAGCTATATAAGGAACCCCTTCATACATTGAAGGCATAAGAGAGAATTGAGAGCAAAGAAACTATAGTCCATTGTTGACAGAACTTATGCTTGAGTCTGCGTCCCTTTTTCCCTTGGAGCACTTTTGTGTTCTTCCCAAGCTTGCCTTTTGCTAGTGAGATTGCTATCGAGGGATGGAGGATTGAAGTGGTGGAGACCCAAGTGGGGGATTCAGTTTCTTCGGTTCGCAGACGTGCCGTCAGAGGTTGTATCTTGTGATCTCTGATTTATATTAATAGAAATATCTTTTCCTGTCCAATGATGTGTATTTGAATGAATATTTTATCCATGGGATTATGTCAAATTCTTTTACATTATTGATTATATATTCTAGAATAGATCTAACACCATGATATATAGCATGCTTGTATTGTTTACTTGTTGTTGAGGAAGTGTTATAGCAATTCGAGATGAAGATTGGAAAGCTCAACGGGGATCTACTTCAACCATCCGGAATAAGGTACGAGGTCTGATCCTTTAGTGTTAGACATTTAATTTCTATTGCATATTGGAAAGGATTGATTTATGGAGTCAAGTTGTCTGTTGTGGTACCCCAAGCCATAGGAATTTCTCTCCGTAACACTTGTTATCTACCTTCTAGCAGAACAAGGCCACTCATATTTTGGATAACATCCAAGAGTGGAGAATATGGAAGAGCCTTATTAAAGCCACTATAACTCTTGAGTTCTTATTAGAATGGTTCCTCAAATCCCTATTTCCTTATATATCTAAGGATGTATCTACTTCAGGAATGACGAATGAGGAAGAAAATATCCTCAGGGACTAGCAACTATATTTGATATATTCTCAGTTTGGGATCTTATATGAGATTATCCCTGAGGCACTGAGGCCAATGCATAATGCAAAGAAACCTAAGCCTGGACCCCATGCCGATGGTGTGGTTGGTTCCGTGAATTCTCCCACTGTAGAATCTTTGGCCAAACAGCTCCATCAACTGTTCGTCAAACATTCTACGATGGAGGTAGAAAAGGCTACCCCTCACCCCAAAATGCAAATGTTTTTGCACAAACCTATTAGAAGGGCAATCAGCATCCCGGTGGGAAAAAGAAGAGAGGAAAGAAGGGTGAGGGAAACCAAAACAAGAAAAAACCCACAAACAATGCTGATGTGGGCAAGAAAGAAAAGAAAAAGGTGAAATTCCCATGTAAGTTGTGCCATGAAGATCACCTGACCCATCTATGTCCCCTTATGGAACAAGATCAGAAACTGTTAAAAGATCAACAATCGGTTGTCCTGAAGGATCCTTTTCCCCAAGGACATAATTCTACTTCAACTTCAAATGCAGCAAGGGGCACCCCAAATGCTCCTGACCCATATTATATCAACATGGTTTGATCCGAGACTTTACTACAGACCGGGAACAAGAACTATGAAAAAGAGACCTTTGAGAAGGGTAAGTATATAGGTGAAACTTCTAACCCTCTCACGATTGAGAAACTTGCCGAACTTATGCCCAAGATATCGAAAGGTGTCTTTAAGAAAAGCTTGCATAATCCTAATTCTAGGACTACAACCAACTACTCTGTAGTTGAATACTTAGCCCAGACTCCTTGTGTAATGTCGGCTTTAGAGGTGTTACAGAGTTGTTCCATCCAGCGGGATGCACTCTTGATAGCCTTAGGCAGTATGGACTCATTGAGTCTCATGGAAAAATTTAATTTGTCTGATGTCAAAATTCACCTACCATATCATGTAGCCTTATCAATAGATATCATCCATGGTGGAAATACCATTGGAAGGGTAGTTTTCGACGAGGGTGATTCTACATGTGTTATGTCCTTGTCTTTTTGGAAAGCTCTTGGATCCCCAGAGCTAGTCCCATCAAACACCCTACTTACTGCTTTCGACGGAAGGTCATTCCATCCGCAAGGTATCCTACCAGCTTTTGAAATTAAGTTGGCAGGGAAAGAAGTGTCTATTGAGGTAGAGGTGATTGATGCACCTTTGGATTATAACTTGCTCTTGGGGAGAAGTTGGACTTATGACATGTCTACTATTGCATCGGCCATCTTTCAGGTGGTAGTGTTTCCACACAAAGGGAAGTTTGTTACTGTTGACCAACCCAGTTTTACTCGAAAATGCTGCATAAAAAATAACGAGTCCACCATACCATTGGTTGATCAGGTTAGACCCACTTTAGAGAGCTTAGGGGCTGGAATGTACACATCATTGATGTGCACATTTGATCTTCCAACTCCGATTAATTATATAGGTTCTACTAGTGTGGGGAAGTCCATAGCTACGGTTGTTGATAGGACTGATCCTTGGGTTCTCCCTTCCCACCATGAACCTGAAGTGCCCTTATTAGCAGCAGAGGGGACTTATCAAGCTATCGTCCATACTGTTGTTGATCCCATTCAAGTCCCTCTGATAGTCTCATAGGAATTGGAAGAAGCCTATTTTCCTGCTTGGGCAGAGAACTCTTTGCATTCTAGAGATTGCTTAGATATAGTTTTACCTTCGGATGAAGCCATTATGGAAGCTATGTGTGGATGAGATAAGATCTACAAACATCTTCACCATCGATCCTATTTTCTTCCAAAGTTAAGAAGAATAGAGAACCAGGACTTCCATATGATACTGGTAGATGATGTTGATACGCCTATTAATCCCTTACCAAGGGAAAGAATGTTTGTTGAGGGGAACATGGAAAATATTTCCGCTACTATCCCTATCAACATCTCTATAAATCCAAACATTGTGGAAAATGTACACATTGGCACAAACTGCTCTCCGGAGGAGATTACGATCTATACTACCTTATTTAAGGAATTTCGTGATGTTTTTTCCTGGTCATATGAGGAGATGCCAGGAATTGATCCATGAATAGTCGAACACGAAATCCAAACATATCATGACGCTAAAATTGTTTGGCAAAAGTTGAGACTTGTTAACCCACATAGAGCGACGATAGTGAACGCTGAAGTGGACAAACTAGTGAAAGCCGGTTTTTTTTATCCCATAGCATTGACAGAATGGGTATCCAACCCTGTTCCTATTGAAAAAAAGCAAGGGACCATATGCATGTGTACTGAATTTTGAGATTTGAACAAAGCATGTCCTAAGGAAAACTATCCCATGCCATTTATAGATCAAATTATTGATGCCTGTGCGAGAAGTGAAGTCTTTTCATTTATGGATGGTTTCTTCGGATATAATCAAATCCAAATTAAACCAGAAGACCAACATAAAACATCTTTCATTTGTCCTTGGGGTACCTTCGTGTATAATAAAATTCCCTTTGGATTGAAAAATACTGGGGAAACCTTTCCGCGGGCAATGAATTTTTCCTTTCATGATATTAAATCCATTGTAAAACCCTACCTTAATGATCTATCAGCACATTATCGTAAGAGGATCGATCACCTAGATCACTTGCGTTTGATTTTTGAATGATGCATATACTATAAAATTTGCTTGAATCCCCACAAGTGCGTTTTTTGTGTCAAGTCAGGGAGACTGCTTGAAGTCATTGTTTCTAACAAACGCATTCAGGTGGATCTTTTGAAAGTTGAGGCCATTGTAAATCTGCCTCCTCCTCGTTCTATCAGGCAGCTTCAGATCCTGCAAGGGAAGTCCAATTTCCTTCAACGTTTTATTGTAAATTATTCCAAGATTACTAAAGGTTTCATGCACCTGTTAAAAAAGGACACCCCATTTGTATGGGACGAAATTGCGCAGCTCACATTTGAGGCATTAAAAAATTCTTTGTTGTCAGGACCATTATTGCGCCCGCTAGATTACTCTAGGGATTTTATATTGTATCTGGCCACATCTGAGTCGACCATAGGGGTAGTCCTAGTCTAGGAAGACAATAAGCTCCAAGAGCATGTCGTCTACTATCTCAACCGTGCTTTAGCCGGACCTGAACTGGGGCATTCCCATGTTGAGAAGTTGGCCTTAGCAGGTGTATATGCTATTCATAGGTTATGTCACTACATCTTACTGAGGACCACAACGGTAGTGGTGGATGTTAATCCTTTTCAATATGTTTTGTCTTGATGGATAGTTGGAGGCAAATTCAACAAATGGATAGTCATTCTCCAAGATTTTGAATTGGATTTTCAATCCGCCAAATCCTTAGTTTTTGCTGAGCTCATTGCAGAATTTCCAGTAGAGGAAGATGTAGCCATTGAAGAAGACTCATTCCCAGATGAGCATATCTTTTTGATTTCCACCTCTGACCCCTGGTACAAAGATATAGTTATATATCTCCATACTTTTACGTACCCTGCAGCCTTCTCGTAGGAAGAACGATGTAAACTATGCCTACATGCCAAGAACTACCTCATTATAGGAGATACTTTATATCGTAGGGGGGTAGATTCCATTTTGCGTCCATGTATTACCCATGAGGAAGTGAATATTTTCGTAAATGATTCCCATAGTGGAGCGTGTGGGGGTCATTTATGTGGGTTAGCAATGGCCCAAAATATTTTACGTGTCGGTTATTTCTGGCCCACGATCTTTAAAGATTGTGTGGAAGCCATGAAGCGTTGTCATCCTTGTCAGCTTTACACCAGAAAGATGTGGTTGCATCCTGCTCCGTTATTTCCTGTCATCTCAGTCGACCCCTTCATGAAGTGGGGGATATATTACGTGATGTGCAACCCAGTCTCGGCTGGGGGGCACAAATATATCATTATCGCTGTAGATTATTTTACGAAATGGGCAGAGGCAACGCCCACCTTTAAAGCTGACAAGGAAACTGCAAATTTTTTCATTTTCAACCAAATTATCACACGATTCGGTATCCCCAAGGTGATTGTCATTGACCATGGCAGTCATTTCCAAAAATGATGTCTGAATTGACCAATATGCTAGGGTTTAGATAAGAACATTCATCTTTGTTCTATCCTCAAGTAAACGGTCAAGTCGAGGCTGCCAATAAAACTTTGAAAATTGTTCTCAAATGTACTATTAATGCAGCCCATTCCAACTGGCACATCATGCTGTATCCAGCACTTTGGGCATATTGGACCAATGTGAAAACTGCCACAAGGTTTTCTCCTTTCCAACTAGTTCATAGAGTGGAAGCAGTTACCCTGATTGCATGTTAAATCCCGTCCTTAAGAATTGCTATTCATGTGTTACCTGATACGACTGGGCTCAAAGAACATCTAGATGAGCAACGTAGAGATGCACTGACATCAAATGAAGCTCATAAAATAGGGTAAAAATCCAATACAATAAGTTGGTGAAGCCTCAGATTTTCTCTGAAGGGGAGCTTGTTTTGCTCTGGGATCAAGACAAGGAACCCCTGGGGGCAAGAAAGTTCAGGTCTATGTGGTTGGGACCTTATGTCATGTCAAAGGTGTTAGAGAAGGGTGCATATGAATTGATGGATTTCGAAGGGAATAAGCTATCTTAGCCTAGAAATGGGCTCTACCTGAAAAAGTACTATGCTTAGGCTTATCACTTTTTCCTGTATTTTATTGTATGTATTTTTATGTACAATAGTTCATCAGTTTGTGTTTTTTGTACCATCTGCTGGTTGTTACAGATGTCTTTCGAGTGGTTCATAGGTTTCGCTGATGGTGCCAGTCGCCACACTTGTAATTTGGCTTCAGTTGCATGGGTCATTTATTCGCCCTTAGGAGAGCTAGTTGCCTCAAGAGGCGCTTACTTAGGTCCTGCTACCAATAATGTCTCTAAATATAGGGCTGTCATTGAGATTTTATGGGATTCTTTGTCACATGGTATCACTCAGCTGGAATTCCGACTGAACTTTCAACTGGTGGTTTCCCAGCTCAATCGGGCTTATCAGGTGTGGAACCCTATTCTATTACGTCAGTTTATGCAAGTTAGGTTATTGGAAAGAAATTTTGAGTTCATTATATTCAATCATATTCCAAGAAATCAAAATTCATTAACTGATGCATATGCTAATTATATATTGGATTGGCATTTAACACATTTTGCATAAAAAATATATTATAGACACATAAAAACATTTGTAAATAAATCAACAAAATATATATATGTGAATATATGTCCATATAGATAGGTCGAGTTTCTAATCTTCAGATCCAGTCATAACTGTACAATATACAAAAAATATACAAAACATGGATCAATGTCCATAAAATTCTCCTAAGTCTAAGCTTGACCACCCTGGTCACTTGGACCACCTTGTTCCCCCCGATCACCCTGCGCTCGGGCTTCTTCATCCTCCTCAACCTTAACAGCCTCAACAACATCTATATACACAAATACTGCTTTGGCTACCTGCCTTAGAAGGCATATCCAGATAGGTGGTACAACAACCACTAGCTTCTGCATGACAGTAGGGATGTGATCAATCCATAAGGTAGGTAGTTTCTGGGTAAGCCTGGCCAGATTCCCCTCAAGAACCCTAATCAAACCCTAGTCCTCTCCCAAAATAGGATGCACATACATGCATGGATGCCTAGTAGGCCGGACTGGTCCAACATCTTCATTTTGACATTTTAAAAAGGATTAGAACTATTATACATATGTATATATCTTTATAATTAAAATTCATAAAAATTTTGAAATTTTGAAAATAAAAAAAACTTGACTCTCCCCATGCTCCTCCAAGAGGGAGGACAAGGTCAGTATCACCTCGAAAATATAACCCAAAATATGGAAACTGCTCAAAGGCTGGCAACTGTCGCTCCCACCGAAAGTAGAAGTCATCATCATAGACACTCTGGATCGATCCACCACCTCCCTAGCGAAGGAATATATCTCCCCACCTACTCAGCTTAGGATGATGGGGAGAACGAACTGGTAATGGTATTGTAGGACTCAAACCTGACACTCTCTCAAATAAAAAGGCTACTAACATGCTGGAATAACCAAAATTATTATGCCTGCCTCTTTTGCAATCAGAGAGTTGTTTCCTCATTATCGGGATCACTCCCGAATACCAGTCATATAGGGATCCTTGCATATAGTCCACTGCTAGTCTCATTTGGTTTCGAGTTGCAAGGTGAAGTGATGATGACCCTACAACCCTCACTATAGTGCTCACCAATACCTGTAAAGGAAAGTTGCGAATGTGAAAAATAGGGATGCAACTACCCCTCTTTTGAGTGCCTGGCTCACAGTATATGTCTATATAGTTCTGTACACTTAGAAGGTCACTGCCTCTACTGGTACCTTCCAAGTTCACTGGAGCTCCCTATCGTGATAAACCAGAAATGAAATAAACATCTTTCGATGTAACCTCTAGAAACTCACCTTGAAGGTCAAACATGCCAATATCATGATCCCAATAGTTTATCAAAAACTCTAAGAGGCGGACATTTGACCCCATAGGTGAGGCACATAAAAATTTCAATAACCCACTTTGGTGTAAAACATTCACTATGGGGGCATCTTGTTGAGCTTCTTGGTCCATGTCTTCATGTTCCCTCTCCCTCCACTCAAGCACCATATTTAAATCTAATAACTAAGAAATTTTAAACCATTAGATTCATTTAAAAAATTGAATTTTTGATCCTATATATTCTTTTTCTACCTCGCGCAGTGTACGCGACTGTTCTTTGGGCAAGTCGCGTACTGTACGCGACTGTTCTTTGGGAAATTCGCATACTTTACATGACTTTACTTCAAGCAACCTGCGTACAAAACACGTGTACGTGACTATTAACATACCATACCCGCATACACAACGTTCATGCTTTGAGGGCACTTGAAATCCTGAATTTGGGCTAAAAATTGAAAATTGTTTGGATCAAATGAAAGAGCACGGACTGTAGTTTTACCTGACACTTGCAGTTTTGGGAATGGTCCACTGAATCGTCCACACCGAGCAATCAAAGGTAGAGGTAAAACTTGTATTTTTATGGTTAAAAATCAAATGGTGTGTTTTTTATCAATATTTTGAACTATTTATGAAAAAATTATTTTCAAAGTGGTTTTTTTTCCCTATAGTTCATATTTTTAAACTAATGCCATATCTTTTTCTTCTATGTGATAGGTTTATGGTCGTTTTAAGTTGTTTTGTCGCTCATATATGATGGTTTTTTGGTCATTTCACATGCATTTTTCATTTATACCTAATCCATCTTAATCCTAGCATTAACACTTTGACCACAGACTATGGTATCCTTAACCATTAGTTCCTTGCTTTTACCATTGTTCTTCCATGGATAGGACTTTCCTCCCATGAGTATCCTCATTTAGAACCTACGTATTGTATTTCGATACTCATGCTCTAACTGTCATAGGTTCAGGGGATTCTTTTTAGCTATTTTTCACGCCAAATTGAGCCTAATTTTGGCCTCTTTTTACAAGCTATCCCTTTATAATATTCCCCACCCTTATGGAGTTTCTTTAGGCCCAGGTCTAACTCCTCAAAACAGACTTGACTGTTGAGTAAACTTGTCCATTCAAGCTCGTTAAGAATATGTGAATGGGAATCCACATCGGTGGTAGCTTACCTCTTTCTTGGACCATGTGGAATAATACGAGAAATGATCACTCTCTTTTCTACAGAATTGAGAAGAGTATTCTCAGGTACATGTTTGTCACTTTTCCGGACCCGAGGGACTAAATTTACGGAAAAGGAACACCCAGTATGAGCTCCGTTTTCTATTTTTGTGCTCTGGACCTAAACATGAAAAAGATTCTGAGTGTATTTTATGTCTTTGTCATGCTCGTTAAACACTAAGAACAAAGCATCGAGTTTATTGTTGTAAGCCTCATTTCTCGTACTCAAATGGATATTTCTGAGTGATCTTGCTTTCCTTCACACTTGTAAAACTCAAGCTATATGCTGCTGTTGAAGGAGCATTGGGTAGGTGGTAATTTAACCTTTTTCGGACCTCCCTGACTAAGTACAAAAAAGGTTCACCTTTTCTTGTATGGAAGTTAAGAGAGTTTTTCTATGGAATGTTTTATACTTTTTCGGCCTCAAGAGACTAAATTGGATCAAAAAGGACCCCCTTGGAGTCTTCTTTGGAGTTTTCAGACTCTCTAAACATGAAAACACTAAGTGAGCATGTACTAGTTCAGACTCATAAAGTCCATGAATCAGTGACTCTATCAAGCATTATTTCCTCTTCTCTTCAAGCTTGTCAAAAAATGAAGAGATACTCGAGTTGACTTTCCTGGACTCACTAAAATTTAACAGGGAAGGTAAGGAAGAATTTTTCTTTTGGTTCTCAATCAGCGGCAACATGTCCTCCTTGAACATAGCACTCTCTGTCTTTTTCGATACTCATGTCTCAGTGTTCACTTTCAGTTCAGCTATTACTTTTAATTTCTTACTCCTCCTCTTGTTAGTTCTAGTTAGGGAATTTGATCATGTCTCCTACATGGTAGATAAGTCTAGTTGTACTATCTATATAGTTTAAAGCTACCTTGGGTCATCTCTGTGTCATGCTCACTATTCAAGGACTTAACCCTGTATCTCATCTATATCTTGATTCCATCATTGTCTTATCTGTTATTACTTGTGTTTTTCTTCCTTTATTGAGTTCCTAGTCACTCTTGTGATCCGTTGGAGGATATATTGCCTTCCTCATCATAGTATGGTTCCGCATCAACACTTCCTGATGACAACAACCTAGAGTTTTGATGATCGTACCTTAGGATTCACTTTCATTTTTGTGAATTCATTTGCTTCAGTTGTCGATTATTACCTATTGGTTGACAATCTATTGAATCGTATCCATGTTCGACTTCAATCACATATATTTACATGGCTTGGATTGTACTGGTTCTTTGGGATTTTTGATGAAGAACTTAGTTTCATATCTATGGACTGAGTTGTGCAAGATTATGTTGTGGTCACTTACACAGCTTCCAGATCTTTGAAGACTCATCATTATTGTATATTTTGGCTTCAATCCACCATTGTAATATACGTGGTGTTGTACCCGTACTATATGATGTACTCAAATATTTTAAAGGAGCTAGTGTTCCAGTATATTGAACATAGCATCCTTGGATATGACTTTGTATATGACATTATTATGTATTTGTTTTAGGTACCACCTCTACTCCATTGGACTTCTGAGTTCTCCAAGATAATGATTATAATGTATTTCGGCCATCGTTTCCCTCTGACCTCACACATTAGGGGGCATCTGTTATCAACCCAAATGACACTTCTCCATTTGAGTGCCGACATTCCTTATGTTGGTACACAAAAGGACATATTAGGATTGAAGTTTGCCAAAACACTATAGATGGGCATGACATGAGATGCATTTACCCTTGAACCAGCTTGACATATTATTTTTCTAAGTGTTGAATGGCGTACGTGACTATCCTCATTGCAACTCATGTACGTATGTGACTATTCCCATTAACAACTCACGTATTGTACATGACTACTTCATTGCAACCCGTGTACATCAGCATACGTGGGTTTCCTTTAAGAAAATCGCGTGTCATATGTGGGTTTCCTATATTAATAGTCGCGTACATCTTGATTCGACATTAAAAAATATAAATCATAATTAATGGATATTAGTTGGGTCCTAATCATTAACTATCCTAACTGTTTCAACCTCCTCAACCTTTGAAACTACTCTATTTCCCAAATTATAAATAGAGGCCTTGGGGAGGGCATTAATCAATCAAGTTTGGAGAGCAAAGTTATGTTGGTGGTATATCTTCAAAAGTCTTGGACCAGTAGAACTCAAAGTCCTTTGTTTGCATAGGATTCCTTGTCTTAGAAGCTGGGTTGTACTCTTATCTCATTCATTGATTGTTAATAAAGAGAATCCTTCTTCCAATATTGTGTTGAGTCTCTTTCATGTATCATGGTTAATGAATATATTCGATTATGCACTAGATATATTGTTTATATAACCTCTCATATATACATGTATAAGATTGTACTTGGATAATTTTCTCTTTGCAGGTGAAGGAGGTGCATCCCTGGCAGATTTGGAGAGAAGCAGAGCGGAAGAATATCAATCTTGGATCAACCATCAGTAATCGGGTGAGTCAAGTATTTCTTCCTATTTGCTTTCTATACTCTATTAAAGCTGATTGTTTGCAAGGTTAGTAGTAAGTTGGTAACCCCAGAGCCTAGGTTACAATATTTTTTAATCCTGAACAACACCTACTTAATTCTGAACAACACCTAGGTTGGTATATGTTTTATTGGATACTCTTCCTATAGAGTGTGAAATCCCTTCCCTGAAACTCATTATGGAACTACTACCCAATATCACTCCAGGAGAAGGACGTTTCTTGTATCTAAACAAGCTTGATGAGACTCGTTGTGATTCTACCTTAGAAAATGAGGTGCATAAATGATGGATGAAATATCAATATGACAGATCCATTAAACCCTGATCTTTCAACGAAGGTGACCCACTATTTACTTACAACAAGAAAAACGACAAGTTGGGAGTAGGGAAGATGGAATCTATGTGGCATGGGACTTATATCATCAGTCATTTCTTAAAGAAAGGGTCTTATGAGTTTATAGATTATGACGAGATACCCTAGGTAGAGACTCGCAATGGGATCTACCTTAAAAAATACTATGCCTAGGACATCTAGCATAGGTTTTTTGTATATAGTGTTTATAGAATGTTGCATGTTTTTTTAGAAGCACGTGGATTTAGTGTGAATGTAAGATGTTCCCTCCAAAAACCTACTTATGTAGTCCTATGTTTAAAATTATTGGATGACCTCCTATGTCAGTTCCATGGATTGTGCTAATCATTACACCTTGATTATTGCATTAGCAACCTGGGTACTGTACCCTCCTACTGACGATCTGGTGAGTTCAGGAGGAACTTGCTTGGGCCCCGCAACAAACAATCTTGTAGAGTATCAAGCAGTGATTGGTTTAATTACTAAATCTCTAGATAATGATGTAGGTTAGATTATATTTTACCTAGATTCGGAGTTAGTAGTACATCAGTTAAATACAGTTTACACCATATGGAACCTCCTACTCCTTCGTAGGTTCTGAAGAGTTAGGATTTTGGAAAGGCATTTTGAGTAGGTTTCCTATCAGCATATCTGGAGACGTTTAAATACCGTGGTAGATTCCTTAGCAATTTTTTTCCTGGATTGGTATCTTCATCATACTTATAATTCATTTTAACATCAATTTCATTAAATCACATATATACATAGGTAGAAATTCATTCACATAACACATTTTCACACACATCTGTAAATAAAATTATATATAAAGGTAGTGTTGAGATACAAAATACTAAAGCTATAACATTTCAAGTCACCTAATGTCTCGAACCATCATAGTTTCAAGAACACATAACTAGGGAAAAAACTCAAGCTTCGAATATTTCAGTGTAGATATAATAAAAAAATGAGGGAGCCACTACGAGCTAATCCTCATGCTCATGGTAACACATCACCACCCAAGACACTTGATGTAGTAGTCTCCTAAAACGACCTGAAAATACTCCATTATGGAACTGGTTGTTGGGGCGCGCACCTTAACGGTCCCTAATTTTGGTAACTCCACGGTTTTTATGGAAATTGTAAGTGGAGTTACGACTCAAAACAGTCTTAGGGGTGTCGGGGTTGACTAAAAACATTCTTTTTGTAATAAACCCATGGTTTAAGTCCAGGGTTTAGGGTTTGGGGTGCCCATGGTTTAGGCCCATGGTTTTGTAATAAGTGCACTATAAAGAAGCACTCTTGTAAAGAAGTCAGTTTAGGATTTTTGATGTAAGATGAATTGATGTGAAGCTAAGGCTTGTATGTAAGAAGGTTAAGTCCCAGCTGTGTGTGTGGATGACCTCTGTAGCTGCGTGCGTAGAGGGTTTTGGGAGATTAAGGAAATCTGCAGCTGTGTGCGCAGAGGCCTGCAGCTGTGTGAGCGGCTTTAAGGACTTGAAAGGATCTGCAGCTAAGTGTGCAGATTAGAACTGTGATTTTAGTAAAGAGTTGAATAAAACACAGTTCTGTGGACGTAGCCCCTACACTGGGGGTGAACCACGTTATATCTAGTGTTGTGGTTCTTTGTGTTGTTTCTGTTATGTTCTTTCATGCATTCATAAATATACATATCTGATAAGTAATATCACTGCTAACTAAATAACTTCGCTGTGAATTCCCAGTAAAGGGTTAAGCAAGTCAATGTCTGTTTATTTAGCTGCGAAGTTATATATGTGAATGTTGAAGCTCTGTGTTATATGAATATATATTATTAAAGGCTAAAGGTACAGTAATATCCCTCTTCTGCTTGTAGAAACCTGATTCTGCGGCATCCCATAGTTGTTTCGGGTGAGACTGCAACCTGTTCGCAGGTTGTTACCGAAAGGGCCAACACTGTGGGTCTTTTGTTGGTGCGAAGTTAATGGTATAAAGCCCGGGTCTGCCCTATAGCCCAACAAATTGGTTCCGTTGCCGGTTGCACTCAGTATCTACTCAAGAGGAGTTTACGTCGTACCTCGAGGGCTATGTTCTAGAGACCCTCTGTAAAGGAAATCGGTGATTGGCTTGATCAGACTTATCTGAAATTCGTTGAGTAAGAGAACAAAGATCAACATCGTCGTGCAAATGAATTTTTGCAAAAGTATGTTTTTTGTGACGTTTATGAAATTTTCTTTGGTAGTATCCATGTAGAGTTGCACCAGTGGTTATCCAAGTTAACAGAGAGAAGGAAGAACTTCCAAGAACGTCTGTTTCCTGATTGGACCCCCGTAAGAATTAATATACTGAAAAGGGTGAACAATGAGATTTCCCACGCTGTTGATTTCTGGACAACGCGAACCCTCGAAGCATTCGTGACGGAGTTCGCCATCGACACGAGTACTTCTTTTAGTGAAGTCGAGCGGTAGTTTTTCAAAAGACCAAGGGGTAAGTTTTTGAATTCATTTAGTTTGAGAATTAAAATGCTATTGGTTGAAAAAGGTATATTTTTAATTGAATCAGACTGTTAGATTTAGTATTACTAACCTATGTTTGCAAGTGAAAATACCTTCGACGAGCAAAGTGGTTTGCTGCGAAGTGGTAAAAGGTACAAGAGAGATTTTGGATCCTATTCCCAGGGTCAGCATACCGAGTATCCCCCTGTAAGTCCTGCTGATTCAGAACCTGAAGAAACCCCTTCTGTTGGAAACCCTCTTGTAACCCCGCAGCGAAGACCTATTATCCCTGAGAACCCGTCGCAGTCTGAAAGTCACCCTAGCCCGAGTATTCCTGTCGCAGTAAGTTCCCCACCACCTACTTCCATTCCCCCTCCAACCCCCCCTAGATCCACTATGGCCCACATGCATGATGACATTAAGCTACTTGTTTTCAAAGGAACTGGATCAGAGGATCCAGAACAGTTCTGGTTTTTATGTGAAGCAGTGTGGACTGCTAAGACCATTACGGATCAAGATACAAAAAGAGTGCAACTGGTTACTTCTTTCAGAGACCATGCTCTGACCTAGTTCATGAAGTTTTCCAGCACTCAGAACCATGCATTGGCTGATATAAAAGCAGCAATGATAAAGGAATTTAAGAATCCAAAATACGAGTCGCAGTGTATCACTAAATTGAAAGAGATTCAGTAGAGGCGCCACAAATCAGTGTGGGACTTTGATCAAAGATTCAAAGTTCTACTAGACCAAGTCAGTTTCACCATTGGACCTACGCAGCACAAGGAATGGTTCATTGCAGCATTGCTACCGCATATCAGAACTCCACTCATGCAATAGAAGGTTACTGACCAACAGGAGGCTCTGGAAATTGTGATGAAGCTTGAAACCACTCCTGTCGAAGACCATTCTGGTCTCACTCAAATCTAAGCGCAGTTGGCAGCGATGGATCTGGAGCTTCGCGATATTAAGAAAGGAAAAATCAGTCGCGAAGAGGATTGGTGTACACAATGTCAGAAAGAAGGTTATGCCAAGGAACAGTGTCCTGTGGTAAGAAATTACCTGAATATTGGTGCGCCAAACCCGTTTAACCCGCAAGTCCTATATTATGATCTCTGCAAAACAGCAGGCCAGCATCGACCTGAAGACTATTATCTGCTATAGAGGTATGGGCAAGTACCTAAGAACTCCTATTGTAAATTTTGTAAGTCTGTAGGAAATAATGAAGATGAGTGTCGCAGTTATGACCTCATGCAAGAACGCACCTACGGCACCTATCGGGTACAAAATGAGGGACAGAGCAATGATGGCTATGGTTACCATGGTGGTGCATCAGGTAGAGGTGCTTTTGGAGGTCGTGGTCAAGGTGGTATGGCCAGAAGAGGAAGAGGCCAGGTTGTGTGTTACAACTGTAACCAGGTCGGGCATCTAGCAAGAGACTGTCGGAACCCCACTACGACATGTCGGTATTTCCGAGCAGTAGATCATGTGATCGAGCAGTTCCTACAGTTGATAGCTAAGATTCAGGAAAGAAATAGTGTGCCTACTCAGAATATTCAGATGATTTTCATCAAGCAAAGACCTGCCCCAGCCATTAATGTTGTTACCCGGAGTGGAGCTACGACGGAAGCGCAGAACAAGGAGAAGCAACCTGCCGAGGCTTGGATTAGGAAGGCCCTAAAAAAAATCCCTGCATTTGGGGACGAAAGAGAAAAAGAGACATTTATGGAAGCCATGAGAGACTTTGCTGACCCCAACACATTAGTAATACCTACGTAACAACCTCAGCAGCAGTCGCAGATGCAAGAAGCTTTGACAAACAAAGTAAGTACATTGTCCTCCTTTTTACAGAGTTGTCTGAAGCTCCTAAGAAATCAAAATGCTTTAAGTGAGTTGCAGAAAGTTATTGCTTCCTGCGAACCTCAGCAATGTTTTGGTCAGGAAAAAGTTGTTAATAGAGTCAGGAGAACTGGCAGGGAAATGAGATTGAATGCTCAGATAAAAGAGTATGATATGACTGCTATTATCTTGGAGCTAGGATCTGAGGTAAATGTCTTAACTAAGCAAACTTGGGAACAAATAGGAAAACCTACCCTTGATTGGTCCCCTATACAGTTGAGATTCACCAATCAGCAGAAGATTGTGCCTCTAGGAAGACTCCCTAGTGTACCAGTAGATATTGATGGAGTCAGTACCTTAGCTGACTTTGAGGTAATTGAAATAATTGATGACAACAATCCCTATCCTGCACTACTAGGCATTGAATGGGAAATAGATAATGATGCATTCATCAACCTGAAGAAGAGATAGATGACTTTCGAAGGGAAAGGAATGAGAGTCATAGTCCCATTGGACCCTTCTCAAGGAGAGAGATACACAGAGCCAGTAAGAGATGAAGACCAGGATGCTTTGGACCACATCTACAATATCACAGCTAAGGAAGAATATTATGTTGATCCTACTGTCGAAGGTATCATGGATTGGCAGTGTGACAGCTCCTGCATGACGGATTTAGATGATGGGTTAGAAAACTGGCAGAACAGACTTTATGAGCTGCATGGACATAGATGTGCCAGAATTACCAAATCTATTAGATGGCTTGGTGCACAGGTAAGAGTCCTACCTAATTTTGATGACTTGTCAGACCCAGAACAGTTTATTGAACAATTCTTAGACCAGATACCAGATCCATAGAAAAGAGAGACTCTGGATTTAGTATTCAGACCCACAGCAACCAGATGGTGAAATGACCATCAGCAGAACAATCCTAGTTGGGAAGCTCGTCAGAAGTTCCTTCGCCTGAGAATTATGGATCAACCCCAGAAGATGCAAAGCAGGTTTGATGGGAAGACTAGCACTCAGGAATATTTGGCATAGTGCTACGAAGCATGGCAGCATGTACCTCAGGAAGTATGGGTACATAGGTTTGTACATTGTTTGGAACCAATAGCAAAGAACTGGTACGCGGAGGCTCAGCTTCGCCAGGATATTGTTAGTTGGGATTGTCTTGTTGATAGTTTTGTGCTTACCTTTTCTACTAATGAATTTTGTCCATCTTTAGATGCAGCTATCAGGTTGGTCCATACTGAGGTATTGGATGCTCAAGAAATAGTAAAATACCGGCTTGATTGGATGGCACAAGAATCTCATGCCGTCGAATATTATAACCTCGCAATTGACGAGGATGACGATCCACGCAATATTGGTATTCCTGAGTCCGAAGAACACTGCGATGTACACAGACCAGCAGCCTAAGACCTTGAAGTGACTCAGCCCCTGAAGACGTGGACAGTCAACACTGGATCAGAAGACCAGCCTAAGTATGTTACCAGTGGAGATTATTGGGATGGAGACACGGCAAGCATAGCGACCCAACTTCTCCATGAGTGTCGGGACTTATGTCTCAGGAAGTTCCTGGAAATAAGAGGAATCATTGAAGCTGTGGATGGCATTTTGTCGTGGGTTGAAGCTCGAATCCATGTCACAGATGGTGTCCAAAGGTGTCGAATGTCCTTATTAGCACGCAGCCACAACTATTGCTTGTGCCTAAGAAGGACAGGTCTATCGGAACTTAAAAAACGACCATTAAAATAAATCAAATTCGGCGGTGCCGGTACGTTCTCTATATTAACTGCCTGTATTAATGCGATCTTGGAAAATCTACCTATGTTTGGACAAGATCTTTGTCAGAATTGGTGCCATCAATGCAAAGTTATGATAGATTTCGGGGATAGATTCTATAAGAAGACACCCACACCTGCAAGGTTCACATTCTTCAGATTCTTAAGTTTTACAATTGCATCCATGTCCTGCATCTGCTCCCTGTGAAGAAATTCCCCCAGCGTCGACTCAGCCAATGCAGACACGCTCTGCCCGGAAGAAGTTTAAGCCTGAAGTACGTTCTAAACGCAACGAAGATCGACACAAGTAATCAGGGAAAACACCAGAAGACCCTGAGATGCATCCATCTGGTTCAGCAGAGGCCCCACCTGCAGAAGATGAGAACATTGCACCAAAGTGTCCACCGTATCCTCCACCAGTTCGACCAGGAGTCCAGCCACCTCGGCGACTAAATAAGTTCACATTACGCACCCCTTAGTTGCCCCTGGGTGTGCAGTTGGTCGGGACCATGACAGGGAAAATAGACCGGCTTAAGTATGCCAACCATGACAAGAATGATCATGGAAAGTTTCCACAGTTCACCCCAGCACAATACTTGCATTTTGTCAAATATATAGAGACTAACGCGACATTGCTGGAGGTAAAACTGTGGGCTGCTGGTTTGGATCAAGCGGGTCTGCTAAAGATGCTCGATGTTCCCCATTTTGGTCGCAGAACACAGGTGACCATAGTGGTCAAATAGCTGCTGGCATTAGTACATGACGACTACCTATGGATAGGAGACAAGAAAATTCCTATTAATGGTGAGCTCATTCACAGGATCACAGCCTTACCAATAGCGGGACTTGATCCGGGGACCGAATTTCCTTCAAAGCATGAGGATACGAAGCTCACGCAAAGCATGAAGGAATGCTTCGGCCTGACGAAGGGAAAAAGAGGATATCATACTTCTGCAATTCAACAACATAGTATTCGCTTCGCAATTGAGCTTGTAGCATGCAAGCTCATGCGAAAGTGCAGACCATATGA
Organism: Pseudotsuga menziesii; assembly: GCA_001517045.1. Taxonomy (NCBI): domain Eukaryota; kingdom Viridiplantae; phylum Streptophyta; class Pinopsida; order Pinales; family Pinaceae; genus Pseudotsuga; species Pseudotsuga menziesii. The sequence continues at coordinate 165,179 of LPNX010289872.1, forward strand.
AGTGCCTACCCCGGTTATCAGAATTGCTGCAAATTGTGCCGAAGGCTATAGTTACAACTGGGTAGCATATATCGCGAAGGAATTCCTTGAAGACATCTACGACGCACAGGAGAAAGGTAGGCCCTTTCACTATTCCTGGTTGATAGTCCTTATCGCCCTGGTTGGATGGCAAGAACCTACCGAGGTGCAGTTTGCTGCTATACCTCCAGACTTGCTTGGTGCAGTACGGTACGCCTCTCTGTGGGTTTCCCAAGACAAAACCCTACAGCAGATGACCAACTGTGTATTTTCATTTTATATGATGAGTATCTTGTATGAGATCACGAAAACCCCTCGACTCAGTAATGATTTATTCTCTCAGTATGACGGCGCATCCTATTTCAGCACTAACATGCATCATATTTTCATCTAGGCCCGTGCGGATCAAAAGCATCAATGGCTTAAGTTACCATATGTAGTGACTAAAGAAGACATCCTCGCATTCGTTCAACAGTGGCCGATGGAATGGTTGAAGGATGTCGGAAAAAAACCCACCATTCCAGTTCCCCCAGTTACCAATCTGGGCGCAGGCCTTAGTCATACACAGCACCAATACCCCCCTGAAAACAGTGAAGAACAAACTGAGTCGCAGCAGAGTGGAAGCGACCAGGGTGGAGATGATGGCAATGATGAAGAAGAAGGAGACTCGGTTAACACTATTTCAAACCCTAATCGAAAGCATAAGTGCAAGACGCTAGAGCCGGAGGAAGTGAACAAACCCCAGTCCCGAAAGAAAACGAAGGCGTTGAAGGACAAGAATATTGATGAGGAGCCGATCCTAACAAGTGAGAAGCTGGATCAGGCTCTCTCGAGGTCTACAGAAGTTCTCACCAAGAAAAGGTCAGAATTTGTAGCTACACAACTGCATGCCATCACCAGTGTAGCAAAACACATTTCAGAGTTGAAGGACTTTGCGGAAAAATCACTTACTGGCGCTTCAGCAAGCACTATCCTAGTAAGCGCACCGCTAGACCTCAGGCAATGGCCGACCAGAGACAACAAAGGCCAAGTCTTGAGTGCCACCCTCATATTAACAGATGCAGCGTCTCGTTCGGAGATGAGTATGAAGGTTGGAATTGATTACACTAAGATGTCCATGACGGAGCTACATCTCTGTCAGTTAGCAATTATGAAATAAATCCAAGAACATGACCAATATTCGCAAATACAGCTGGAAAATTCCATAAGTAAGCAGTAGGGCTTCACCGCGCAGCTGGAGGTAGCGAAGCAGAGAAAGAGGGATGCAGAACGTAAGCACATTACCTTGGTATGAGTCTTGGATGAGGCATGTCGAAGTCTTCCTGACTTCGACGTGCAGCGGGTAGAAGAACCAGAACAAAGATTAGCCAAGTTGAAAGATTATGCACAGTAGTCCCGCAGTGAAATAGAGAAGCTCAAAGCAGCACATGAGGCTTAGATTGTGGAGCTTCAACTCCACATCAACCCAGAGAGTCCACTAGAGGTCAGGGAGCAACGCCGAGTCGACATTCAGGCCTCCACAACAAAAATATCAGATATTGTGAGCAGCGTAGCGAAGCTGCTAGAAGACAGTGTTGAGGCCTAGACCACCCTGCAGGAACACCCAGAAGTCAGAAAGCTGCAAGAAACCATCAGGCAGTGACATACAGAGTTGGATACAATAAAAGTGGAAATTAAGACTCTACCACCTATGGAGAAAATTCTTAAGGTAAAGCGAAGCAATGAACTCTAGCAGGAAATCGAGTCGTGCAGAGAAAAAGCAACAGAAGTAGAAATTTCTATGCAGCCACTTATCAGTGAAGCTTTCGAGTTGAGTACTACTGTGGACACCCAACTCAAAGTTCTGAAGGAATACGATGCATTTGTGCAGCAAAAGACCAGCGAAGCTTCCGCCGCAGCATTACAAGAGTTGATCGAAAAAGAGCAAGCAGCCGACAATATCATGTGTGCCCTCAACAAGCAGTTCGCTATCTTTGCTGACAAAGTTCGCTTACCAGAGGAGCAGGAGAGTGTCCCGGGACGGGCCACTGGTGAGTCTTAGGGGCTTGTTGGGGCGTGCACCTTAACGGTCCCTAATTTTGGTAACTCCGTGGTTTTTATAGAAATTGTAAGCAGAGTTACGACTCAAAACAGTCTTAGGGGTGTCGGGGTTGAGTAAAAACCTTCTTTTTGTAATAAACCCATGGTTTAAGTCCAGGGTTTAGGGTTTGGGGTGCCCATGGTTTAGGCCCATGGTTTTGTAATAAGTGCACTATAAATAAGCACTCTTGTAAAGAAGTTAGTTTAGGATTTTTGATGTAAGATGAATTGATGCGAAGCTAAGGATTGTATGTAAGAAGGTTAATTCCCAGCTGTGTGCGTGGACGACCTCTGCAGCTGTGTGCATAGAGGGTTTTGGAAGATTAAGGAAATCTACAGCTGTGTGCGCAGAGGCCTACAACTGTGTGCGCGGCTTTAAGGACTTGAAAGGATCTGCAGCTGAGTGCGCAGATCGGAACTGTGATTTTAGTAAAGAGTTGAATAAAACAAAGTTCTGTGGACGTAGCCCCTATACTGGGGGTGAACCACATTATATCTGGTGTTGTGGTTCTTTGTGTTGTTTCTGTTATGTTCTTTCATGCATTGATAAATATACATATCTGATAAGTAAGATCACTGCTAACTAAATAACTTCGCTGTGAATTCCCAGTAAAGGGCTAAGCAAGTCACTGTCTGTTTATTTAGCTGCGAAGTTATATATGTGAATGTTGAAGCTCTGTGTTATATGAATATATATTATTAAAGGCTAAAGGTACAGTAATATCCCTCTTCTGCTTGTAGAAACCTGATTCTGCTGCATCCCATAGCTGTTTCGGGTGAGACTGCAACCTGTTCATAGGTTTTTGCCGAAAGGGCCAACACTGTGGGTCTTTTGTTGGTGCGAAGTTAACGGTATAAATCCCGGGTCTGCGCTATAGCCCAACATTGGTAGCACCTGGGAAGATCATCAATGGAAATATCAGGTATTCCCACAAATAATCATTAGAGGTTCTCCTCGATCTCTTGGAGTTCCTCATATACCTATTCAGTCCGAACAACCATGTCTCTAACTGGCCCTTGCCTCTCTATAGGAAAAGCACCTCCCGGACGAGAAGGTCCTATATCTGCACAAAACATTTTTGTAAAAAAAAACACAAAAACACAAAAACATGTATAATATTATAAAAAAAAGGAAATATGAAATAAAAAACACAAAACATGTATATTTATATGTTTCTCACCTTAGTCATCCCAGTGATCTCCCTCTGGTAATTGAAGGTGAGGGTCATACCTAAAATATACCCCAACATAATCATAGTCCTCCACCATCAGTAGTTGGCCTCTCAACCAATGGAAGAATACTGGTCCATACGTAACCCTAGGTCCTTCAACACCACCATGGCACGCCATGGCCTCTACCCACCTGATCATCTGAGGGTCATCAACATCTAACCTGCTCAAGGGAACCTAAGGTCTCATTAGCAGCACCCACCTCAAGAAGAAAGATAAGACTATAGCTCCATATCAGAACTATTTCAACTCCCCTCTTTGACATTTGTTTAGTTGATCCCTCAAGTTGACCAGTAACCCCTTTCTCCAATTAAAAATGGTGGGAGACATACACTCTACTTCATACAACATGTGATCCTATGTAGTTCGGTGGGATGACCTACTACCCGCTACCTTCTTGATCATGAAGGATACAGTCTTGACGGGTTGATTCACTATGTGTTTAATGGGGATTTTTACTCCTTGGGAATGGGTCCCCACCAAGAAGTATTCATCAATCAAGTCATCCACAAATATTTTTCTACCTCATGGACCTGTAAGCACTACAGGTATTCCCCTACAGGATAATCCAGTTTAAAAATAGATGTCTTGCAAATCTATAGTCAAAATATGGGTCTTGACCTCAAAATTGTGTTGATACAGGTCCCATATATGGATCAGGTGCTCTAGTAGGCACACATATTTCCTCATCCCTGGAACTTTAAATTATTTGAGAATCCCACTCTCATGGAGGTCCCTCACGATCATTGGGTCATTGGTCGCTTGAAGGTCATCAAGATCGTTTTTTCTTTCTTTCAAAATCACCATTTTATTAGTGTTTTTCCTACAAAAAACAATTTAAACATCCATTAAAAGCATGATAAAACCCATGGAAGAAAGAAAAAATCCAAACTAGTGGCTATTTTTATTATTATTATTGAGACTAACCTAGCCAGTGATTCTCTTACTTGAGGAGGACCGAACATTAGCGCTCTTCCCCCATTTTTAAAGAGAGCCTTCAGTTCTTTTCCCTATTTTGAGGGGTGCAACGATGCACCTCCCGAAAGGGACAAAAGAATCGTCCTCAGAACGCTTTATATCTTTGGAGAAACACTCATAAAACCAAAAAAAATCACCTAAAATGAAAAAAGAACACCGTAAATATGAAGGGATAATGTCTAGATATTACCTGACCCAAACGATTTAATCTGAGATAGTCCAAAGCTCCCGAAATCTTCATTGGAAAATCACCTATTTGCACAAAATTCACTCCAGCACTATGGTAAAATTACCGTGGTAAATCAAAAGTTGATATTTCCCCTTTTTTATATCAATTTCTTATTTTTATTAAAAAAAAATTAATCAAATATTTAAATATTTAGGTTTTCCATGTATTGTCTCTTTTGTCTTTTTCACACTATGGATCAAGATGAAAAAGTATCAAGTGCCTTTTATACCTTTGACGTGCTCATTAAAAACTCAGGGAAGAGACATTGAATATACTTTTACTATATTTCAGAATCTTTAAAATTGGATTATCAAAAAAGACACTTCTTATGGAGTTACCTTTAACCTGTTTGCAAACTCCTAAAATCCAAAAAAATCACCAAGCGAACTTGAAGCTTTCATGCTTGTAAAAGTATTTGAATTATCATCTAGTCGATGGTAGTTTACCCATATTTTGTATTGATTAGACTCATTTATGAAAAAAGGTACACCCGATTTTATCATAGCTATAATAGTTCTCATAGGCATTAGTTTGTACTTTTTTGTGCCTCAGGGACTAAATTTATGAAAAAGTACACCCTCGAGTGTTCTTAGTAATTTTAGACTCTTTAAATATGAAATGACAAATGATGTTACTGTTGCTGGAAATTCTCACCTCCTACAAAAAGGAATTATTTTTCTAGATCTGAATAATACAGGTCTAGAACAAAACACAAACCCAAAATGTTAAACTTCCCCTAGATCTTATCGATTGATTGAGCATAATGCCACAATGCTTCCATCAAAGGTTGTCCTCACTATCCTTAAATATTTCACCTTTGCTACTGCAAAAGAACCAGTAAAAGATTAAAGACAACAAGAGAAAGATGATAACATACAAGATAATTATCCAGATCTATGCTTGTGACCAAGGAATCAAACAATAGATACAAATGATACAGTTAATAAGATAAAGAAAAGACACTTTGTATTAGAAATGATTGGAGAGAATACAACCATTATTCCTTGGGGTTGAGAGTTCCTTCCAATGGATCCTTGCCTCTAACTTCACCTTGCCTCCAATAGCTCAAGAATTATTTTGACATAGTTTTGGTATTTAACACAATTCTTCCTCTCCTTTGCCATGGGGGATGAGCCAATATTTAAAGGCATGGGAGGATAGGAATGGTTGAGGATCTCATGGGTGAGGTGGAGAGTGTTAACACTCCATTTTCAATAGTCTATTTATGGGCCTAACAGAAGTTTGAGGAGGACATTGGGCATGCCAAAGGCATTAAGTGGGACTCATGATTGAAGGTTTAGATTGAGCGGATGGTAGATCAACGGCGTCAGAACATTTCACACGATGAACATGCCCAACCAAGCCCACTTTTTCTAGATTGTGAAATAGGTTAAAGGATAGAGGCATCTAAAGGTCGAGAATGGGATCCAAGAAGATCTACGGTCTCAGTCAATTTTGCAAACCGGACTTGTGCGGGTAAACTTGCAATTTCAAATCACGAAAAATGGTACCGGCCACGAATATCAATGGTCACGACAAAGAAGGGAAGAGATCTACGGTTGTGGTTTATTTCGCAATACAAACTAACATGGTTGAAGACCAGGATTTTGCATTGCAAAAATAGTAGGACCCACTCGGTTCTATGGTTGCATGAAGGGGTCAATCCCAATTGACGGATAAGAATGTGTCACGATCCAAAGATGCCCATTGTATCAAAGAAGGTGAAATTAGTGGCCGAGGTAAAGAAATGTGGATGGTGGATGTAAATGGTCCCCCCCCACAAATCGAAGGGATAAGGAGACCTCCACGCTGTAGGTACTATATACAGTGCAGAGGTGATAGGGGAAGGGACATTCATACATGTAAAATACCTCCCAGTAGATTAGCCAATTCTCGGACGCCATTTGTAGCGTGTGTACAAGTGAAATCATACCTATGGCAGAGTTGCATTGTGCAAAGACAGGCAACTTTTGTGTGAGTTGACCTATGTAAGTAAAGAAGGTAGCAAGTAAACTCACCACTCACACGGGGCGAGGCCAACACAAAGGAGAAAACCGTTCCATTTCCTACATCATAGATTGAGAACGCATGGGAGCGTCTACTTCATGAGCCTTGCGGCATGGATCAACTGTATGAGGTGGCATCCAAAAAATGATTCCCAAAATAGATGGTAAGGTGTGACGGATGATGAAACGATGGGACTAGATCCCCAGCAAGTAAAGGATCACTCTGCTCGTGCCCTCACACATGCTGATACCAAAAGAAAACACTCGATGACATATTGTGCAGGAATGTTGAATAGTCATTTCGAGAGTCAGTCTCGAAGCCTTATATATATTTCTTTCAGAGCAATGGGAGTGAACTAACATATCTCTAGAACCCAAGTTTCTTCCTTTTCATGAATTTGCAAAGGCCTGAAGATTTTGGCAATGAAGATCTGGTTTGAGAAGCTTGTCCATCTAGGGGTGTTGATGGTTGGTGAGAAAGTTTACAAACTCACCTGCCACCTTGGTATTGCATGCCAAGTGTGACACCAACCATTGGGGCCTAGACGTGAATAATTTTGAGAGATACACCCGCCTTTAGACACCTTCACCCCCGATGATGCAGCGCTGGGACACATACTCCCCATAAGCATTTTTTCAGGAACCCCTAATACCATCGCTTCCCCCAAATCCTCTACAAAACGAGACAGTCTTATATTTCTCCCTGTATAGGCGTTTGTTTGGATGAGAGTATCAGGGGTCTAGAGCCTGCATAGCCTTGTTTGTGAAGTCCACTTACCGAGGGTGATGGGGCTGGTGTAGATATGATACACCTTATTGACTATGGGAGATCCCACCTCGTTGAGGGTGAAGAGTACAAGAATGACAAGCCACCAAAAAGGCTTGCCTTAGCCAGAAGCAACAATTCCCTTCTTTCGAACCCCATGTCCAATAGTATTACCCGAAGAAGAAAGAGGCGGCGGATGAGGTTGAGCAGGGGAAATTTACAAACTGCCTTGCGAGTGTGTTCCCACGCAGAAAGCCACATTTGATCACGGTGAAAACACACGCTTCAGACAGAGAAAGAGGCGTCACAGTCATAATCGATAATAACGGCCAAGCATGTCAAGCTGTCAATCAGGCCAAATGCGCGCACTAGCTCCATAATGTTTGTTTATATTTGTAAAACGTGGAAATAGTTCCACTCTCTATACTATTAATGCATGATTGTGACTGCAAATATCTCTTAGGTTTTTTTCAGAGAATATCTCAGGACTGAAGTATTATAAATACAATCCTGATAGGGGAAAAAAGAGTTAGCTAGAGGGTTAGGAAACCTTCAAGGGCTGAGGCTCTCCATTGTAAATAAGATTTGGTTCCTGTGTTATGAATAAATTTGCATAGGAAGAGTTGTTTCTTAAGACGGAGATTCATGTGTCGTTGGTTCTTTCAATATGTATTTTCTTTAGGTGAAATGTATATCCTGTTTCCATTCGAGTTTGTTGATTTCTTTTAGGTCTTTAACTTAGTGTATAATAGTTTGAAATTCATACATTCTATGCTCCACCTATTTTTTCAGACATTTATCAAGTTTTCTTCTAAAGTTGTGCAGACTTCATCTTGCTGGTGCTCCGCACGATGGGCTGTTCTCCCTTGTCCCCTAATCACCCGCTAAATATCTCCGGATTGTGAGACGACTATCTTGCCTCTGCCTGCAACCCGACACCATTCTTTTCCTCATGCAAATGTTCCCTACTTAGGTTTTTGACTCCATTTCCAATGGTCCCTTGGATTGATAATCCCACCTGCATCTCACGTCACTCTACTTTGTCCCATTCCAGAAGTCTAGCCTCCTGACCATCCTTGAGCGAATATCTTATGTAGAGTAAAATTTGAAGACAAGTAAGAGATCCTTATCTGACTGCGCAGGGACGAAGGCGCAGTCTAAAGTGGTTCTGTTGTTAGCCAGGAGCGGGCCTTCCTTCAACCTTGGGGCTCGATCCCGGTGCTAACAAACTGGTGCCGTTGATGGGGACGGAATTGAAGACCCTCCCTAGGAAAAAATGACATGGTTTTAGATCTAATTGTTGATGGTGAACAATGATCAGACATCAAGAAGGTTGAGCACTTTTCACTTGGCGACTCCACTCTTTAAGGGTTCAGACTTCAGCGAATCCACTGGTGGTACTACCCAGAAATTGAATGATTAGAAAAAGACGGGCAGGCTCTGTCCAAAAAGTGAACCCCTCGTAAATGCATGGTGGAAGGTTGAGATGCTTGAGTATACGTTTATTCCAAGAGGTTTTGTATTATCTTGTAAGTTTGTTCTTATCCTTCCCTAAATTTATCAAAACAACCTTCTATGGTTCAATTCATTCAGAATAGAGCTATGAATATATTCTTGTTTATCCTTCTTTAGGAACCGAAAGTGTTGCATCATCTTATACATCTGGTTTTGACCTATATTTTTCTCTAGAGGCCCATGACATCATAGTTCACCCCTATGAAATTCATGAAACCTCAGTCGATAGCATAGTTATTGCGTCTAACCTGGTCTCTCCCATTTCTCCAAGCCGGTACAAACCATTACAACTGCCTCCCATCCTCCATGATTTTCCCGCAAAACATCACAAGTACCTTCCCAAATTTGATGGAGAATCCAAAGACTTCACTGCTGAGAAACATTTACAAGCCTTTGAGTGTTTCTCTTACCTTTTTGAGATAGAACATGATGATGTCTACATGAGGGATTTCACCCAGTCCTTGCAAGGAGATGCTAAAGAATGGTTCAAGCACTTGCAGCCTAATTCCATCAACAATTGGGAAAATTTTTCTTGCACCTTCTTAAAGTTTTGGGGTAGGAGAAGGCTACTGGATCACATACTTTCAGAATTTTATTCCCTGAAGAGACATGAGGGTGAGACCTTATCTAGTTTTAATAGAAGATTCACAATATTTTATTATGACATTCCCAAGGAGGTCCAACCTCTTGAGAATGTTGCTAAAATCTATTATGTAGACACCTTTCCTCCTGAGCTGTCCCTGCTTCTTTTGGAAAGAAAATAAACCACTCTACAGCATATGTTTACTGATTGTCTGGAGGTTGAGGAAAACCTTGAGATATCAAAAATCTTATCAAGCCAGGGCAGCGGTGGTGAAGTAAAAGATACTTTGAAATTGGTTGGGCCCTACAAGTAGAATGGGAGAGTTCTGGTCCCACTAAAGCCCCCTCCCGATATACAGAAAGATGACCGACCCGATATAAAAACATGTGATCCTGCAGGCCTTTTCTTTGAAGATTGCGACCTGTGCCACCCCGGGTCCATACAATACAATTTTAAGAAGGAATTTGTTGCACCTGTGTATGATGAATATGAGGAAGAATACCTATGGGTTGTACCTGAGAAGCTGGCCATTGAACCAGGACCTGCTGATGGAGAAAACCAAGATGCTATGTGAAGTTGGGAGGTTAAAGCAGAAGAGGGCGATAAGGGAACTGAAGGCGATAACCTACCCTTGTGTTATGCCTATTTTGAATTAATACGACACATGATTAGAGCCTCTAAGAAAAAACAGAAAGAAGGGAAGATGGTGTAGTCTAGAAACCTGTATGTAAGAGGAGATGATAAAAAGAACTTCCATGCAATCCCTCTCCAGCTACCGATACGTCGAGGGTTTATGATGGGGTTTCAAGCCACAAAGAAGGATGCAACAACCCTCAAATAAATATGTTTTCCGATATTCCGCCTTTAGAAGCACCACCTCACATAGGGGGAATATGCCTACTCAGTTTCACCAGAGGGGCGAAGGACCTCCCTCTTGAGGCACATCAAGCTCTCATTGCAGAAATTTTGGGCAAGAAAGGGGATGTTTCATTGAAGAAATATTCCAAGGGCCCTTTTCTACAATCTTCTGGGTATTATCTAGACAAATCACTAGAAGAAGGGAGTTTTGAACGTCTTTCTCACAAGCAGAAGACAGAGTACGTTGGAGGTTGCCGTGTTTTCTATGACCCCATAGCAGGGTACATGGAAGGGATGGCTAAAGATGATGATTGGTCACATTACTACTTTAGGGAACATTCTATTCATCATTACCCTCTCCCTTTATCTATTTCATTTCTGTCTATCAAGCATGAAAAAAGAATAAAACTATTGTGTCAGTTGCTTGATTGGATTCATTGGAAGTCTAATTTCACTTAATCAGACTTGTGCACAAAAATAGGTAGAGTAGGTAGGAAGAAATAAACTCAGAAATTATCGAGCATTTCCTTCATTTGCTATTTTAGTTTGTTTTTATTTTCAATTGCAAGCACAGGTTTTGAAGTTAAGAACATCGTTTGCGGAACTAGCATGAATTCACTGAAGCAGTAGCTTAGAGCAGAATGGAGATGTCAAAGAAAGATTGAAGACACCCCAATGGTCTTGGCACTTGGTCTACAGGGGTTCTTTGCTACCTCACTGGGAGGATAGAATCCCTCGTGGAGCCAGTTGTTAACACTTCATTTTCAAAAGTCTATTTATGGGCATGACAGAAGTTTGAGGAGGACATTGGGCATGTTGAAGGCATTAAGTGGGACTCATGATCGAAGGCTGAGATTGAGCAGATGGCAGATTAATGGTGTCAGAACATTTCGCATGGAGAACATGCCCAACCAAATCCACTTTTCCAAATTGCGAAATAGTTTAAAGGATGGAGGCATATAACAATCGAGAATGGGATCCAAGAAGATCTACGGTCTCAGTCGATTTCGCAAACCAGACTTGTGTGGGTAAAGCTACGATTTCAAATCACGAAAAATGGTACCGGCCGTGAATACCAATGGTCACAACAAAGAAGGAAAGAGATCTACGGTTGTGGTTTATTTCACAATACAAACTAACATGATTGAAGACCAGAATTTCGCATTGCAAAAATAGTAGGACCCGCTCAGATTGAAGGTTGCATGAAGGGGTCAATCCTGATCGACGGATAAGAACGCGTCACGATCCAAAGATGCCTGTCGTATCAACGAAGGTGAAATCAGCGGTCAAGGTAAAGAAATGTGGATAGTGGATGTAAAAGGACCCCCCCCAAATCAGAGGGCTAAGGAGACCTCCACGCTGCAGGTATTATATCCAGTGCGGAGGTGACAGGGGAAGGGACATTGATACGTGTAAACTACCTCCCTGTAGATTGGTCAATTCCTGGATGCCATTTTTAGTGTGTGTACAGGTGAAATCATCCCCGTGGCATAGCCACATTGCAGAAAGAAAAACAACTTTTGTGTGAGTTGACCTGCGTAAGAAAGGAAGGTAGCTGGAAAACCCACCACTCACATGGGGCAAGGCCAGCATAAAGGAGAAAATCGTTCCACTTCCTACATCATAGAACGAGAAAGAATGGGAGAGTCTACTTCATGAGCCTTGCAACATGGATCACCTGTACGAGGTGGCATCCAGAAAATCCTTCCCACGGCAGACAGTAAGGTGCCACGGTCGATAAAACAAAGGGACTAGATCCCCAGCAAGTAAAGGATCACTCTGCTCACGCCCTGACACATGTAGATACCAAAAGAAAACACTCAATGACAGATTGTGCAGGAATGTTGACCAGTCATTGTGAGGGTCGGTCTCAAAGCCTTATATATACTTCTTTTAGAGTAATGGGAGTGAACTAACATATCTCCAGGACCCGAGTTTCTGGCTCTTCACGAATCTGCAAAGGCCTGAAGAGTTTTGTGATGAAGATCTGGTTTGAGAAGCTTGTCCATCTATGGGTGTTGATGGTTGGTGAGAAAGTTTCCACACTCACCCACTACCTTGGTATTGCATGGCAAGGGTGACACCATCCGTTGGGGCCCAGACGTGAATAATTTTGAGAGATACACCCGCATTTAGACACCTTCACCCCCGATGACATGGTGCTGGGACACTTACTCCCCGTAAGCATTTTTTCAGGAACCCATGATACCATTGCTTCCGCCAAAGCCTCTAAATAACAAGACAGTCTTATATTGCTCCCTGTGTAGGTTTCTGTTTGGATAGGAGTATCAGGGGTCTAGAGCCCGCACAACCCTGTTTGTGAAGTCCACTTACCGAGGGCGATGGGGATGGTCTATATATGATACACCTTATTGCCTATGGGAGAGCCCACCTCATTGAGGGTGAAGAGTACAAGAATGAAAATCCACTGAAAAGGCTTGCCTCTTCCAGAAGCAATGCTGCCCTTCTTTTGAACCCCACGTCCAACAGTGTTACGTGGAGAAGAAAGAGATGGCAGATGAGGTTGAGCAGGGGAAATTTTCAAACTTCCTTGACGGTGTACACCCACGCAGAAATCCACATTTGAACACAGTAGAAACACATGCTTCATAAAAATAAGGAGGCACCATAGTCATAATCCATAATAATATCCAAGCACATCAAGATGTCACTCAGGCCGAATGCGCCCACTAGCTCCATAATGTTTGTTTATATTTGTAAAACGTGGCAATAGTTCCACTCTCTATACTGTTAATGCATGATCGTGACTGCAAATAGATTTTAGGTTTGTTTCAGAGAATATCTCAGCATTGAAGTATTATAAATACAATCCTGATAGGGGAAAAAAGAGTTAGCTGGAGGGTCAGGAAACCTTCAAGGGCTAAGGCTCTCTATTGTAAATAAGATCTGGTACCTGTGTTATGAATAAATTTGCAGAGGAAGAGTTGTTTCTTAAGATGGAGATTCATGTGTTGTTGCTTCTTTCAATATGTATTTTCTTTACATGAAATGTATATCCTGTTTCCATTCCAATTTGTTGATTTATTTCGTGTTTGTAACTTAGTGTATAACAGTTTGGAGTTCATACATGCTATGCTCTGCCTGTTGTTTCAGACATTTATCAAGTTTTCTTCTAAAGTTGTATGGAATTCATTTTGCTGGTGCTCCACGAGATGGGTTGTTCTCTCTTGTGCCCTAATCACCTGCTAAATATCTCCTAATTGTGAGATCGACGGCTATCTTGCCTCTTCCTGCAAACCCACGCCATTCTTTTCCTCATGCAAATGTTCCCTACCCAGGTTTTTGACTCCATTTCCAATGGTCCCTTACCCTAATAATGCCACCTGCATCTCAAGTCACTCTACTTTGTCCCATACTAGGATTCTATCCTCTTGACCATCCTTGAGAGAATATCTTATGTGGAGTAAAATTTGAAGACAAGTGAGAGATCCCTCTCTGACTGCGTAGGATTGGAGGCGTAGTCTAAAGTGGTTCTGCTGTTACCTGGGAGCAGGCCTTCCTTCAACCTTGGGGCTCAATCCCGGTGCTAACAGAGAGAATATCCTATAAGGGGGGATCTCAAGCTCTAAGTGGTCCTAAAACATAGGGAATGACTCAGAACATGGCTTTCAACCAATACAACATAGATGCATGTGAGATACAAAATGTCATGACTACTGATAGTATAGCGTAGTTCCATGTGAAGAAGACTTAAATTTGGGCATAGCTACTAGAAATACAATGTAGATATATGTCATATAGATGCAAATCTGAGCACAACCATGAACATACAATGTGTATCCATGTTAGGACTCATTCAAATACTCCATCGCAACCTAGGGAAAGAAATGAATGCTTAACAAATATCCAGGGTCTTCATCTCGTTTTCCACAAAGTATGATTCTATCCATGTGATTACAATATCTTTATTTCAAACATGGTAGAAAACACTTCATTACCCTTCAATGATGAGAACCATTAACAAGTGCAAGGAAGATCACCATTGATGTCAATGATTCCCAAGGTACCCTAGTACAATCTCCTGAGTGTGAATAGAGTATTTGATGTTGAAGACCCAGTTGAATATTTCGATCTTAGGTCAATGATTTAAACCTATGTTGAAATCGAGAGGGTATGTCATTAATGCATGCATATCTCAAGGTACTACTTTGTTTCCTAAGACTAATTCCTGTATGATGAGATGAAGTTGACATGAATAGTCTCGTTGAAGGAGGGCCATGATGAATTCCACATCGACAACATGAAAATCGGAACAAAGTTTTGGAATTTTGAGTATGATGTAACCATAGGAATGAATCAAAGGTAACTAACACAAAATATGTTTTGACTATAGAGGGTAAGTCCGACACACAATATTTCCTTTTAACATTAAACGACACAACCGAAGACTTGGTAGCATTCACATAACGAGGCAAATACGATGACATAATGTGACAAAAGACAAGGCATTCTTTGAAATGACTCAAAGGAGTGACATGAATCATGAATTTGTATCTACTCGAAAGTAAGCTGAATACCCAATAGTTTGAATGAAATATATATAGGTTCCATGTTCAAAGGTGACTAGAAACTGCCATTAATGCAACATGTTTTCCATTTCCCTTAATTTCATGATCATGATTCATGAGTGCCTCTTTTCATTTTTATGAGTTTAAAGAGGGTAACAAACACTAGTTGTAGCTTATCATAATATAATTCCATTCTCATATATTTCACGAACCTGATAAAGGAGGGGTTCATTCCCGAAAAAGGTTCCCATCAGTGTTTAGTTTAACAAGTCCATTGAAATTAAACTTGGTATTTCCCACGTTTAGAGAGTCTGAATGAAACGAAAGAAGACTCCAAAAAGGTATTTTTTTGTATGTTTTAGTATCTGAGGCCCAAAAAATTATAAAACAATGCCCGAGAGAACTCTTCTAGTCATGATTGGCTGGAGTATACCTTTTTAGTAAGTAGTTTCCCCTCGTCCAAAAAAGGGGTAAACTATCATCGGGAAGATGACTCTTCAGGTCCTTTTACTAGCGTGAATAATACAAGCTCACTCGACGATTTTTTCACATTTTAAGAGTCTGGAAAGAGATTAAAGAGGACTCTATTAGGTTTATTTTTTCATGTATGAAAAAAAATAAAAGTATACTTGATACCTCTTCACTAATTTATTCACGAGAATGCCAAAGTTATAAAAGGAACTCGGAATATTTTTCATGGTTGAAACTAGAGCATGAAAAAGAAATAAAGTAAACTCAAACCACTTTTCATGTTTTAACTAGAGAATAGAAAATGAAAAGTAAGATCAACACCATATTATTGTTTTTAACGAGCTCAAAGATCAGTAGGAAGAATGCTCAGGTTATCTACTTCATTTTTAAACAAGCTCGACACAGAATAAGAACTATGCTCAAAGGGTCGTTTCATGGTTTAATGAGCTCGAAACTAAAATAAAGTATGCTCAAAATGAGTTCCATTGACGAGTATTTTACCAACATGATCTCCCATTATTGATACTTTCCCCCAATATAAATTTCAAGTAGATTAACTCCAACATACTGTAAAGAGGTTGGATACATACCAACATGTCTTCCTACTATTTCCGTGATCCAACTAAATTCATGAGCACTACTAGGAAAACGAGAGAAGAAAGAGGATCAAGTTATACAGTAAGGTGAAATGAAGGTTCAAGGATTGACACAATGGAAGGATATGTTTCATTTTTTAACGAGCTTGGCACGAAAAAGGAACTCTGCTCAAGGTCAATTTTATTTTTAACGAGCTTGAAACTAAGAATAAACACTACTCAAGGTCACCTTTTTTATTTTTACACAAGCTTGAAACAGAAAATAACTATGCTTGTGGGGACCTATTTCATTTTTTAATGATATGTAAAAGGAATAAAACTATGCTCAAGGTCGGTTTTATTTTTAATGAGCTTGAAACCAGAAGTAAACTATGATCGAGGTTATCTGTTTCATTTTTTAACGAGCTTGACACATAATAGGAACTATGCTTGTAGACATATATTTCATTTTTTAACGAGCTTGACATGCAATAGGAAATATACTCATAGACATCTATTTCATTTTTTAAATGATCTTGACACAGAATGGGAACTATGATCATAGAGATCTATTCATTTTTTAATGATCTTGACACAAAATTGGAACTATGCTCATAGACATCTATTTCATTTTTTAATGAGCTTGACATAGAATGGGAACTATGCTCGTAGACATCTATTTTTACCCAAAATGATATGCATAGGTTGGTAGGTTGTCCCATTTCACATAAGGATTTAGCATATTAACTCCATTATGATATCCATAGACTGGACCCATGCCCCCCATTTTACCTATGATGGGAAGAAGATAACTAGAAGAAGGGGAAGGAACCGAAATAACATGAGGAACATTCAGGGCGTTCCGATTACTATGAATCATGCGATAGTCAGGTGTAACAAAGGAAAACTAATAAATGGCCACAATATTCCCATAATGGGGAAAATGAAGAACTCTAAAGAGTGTGGACACTACAACCTTCATGAAGTGAACATAATCACGTCCAAGGAGAAGATTGAAATCTAAAAGACCTTGGACCACCATAACATCAATACAGATAGTTTCCCCTCCTAATGTAATAGGTATATAAGGAAGGATCCTGTAATGTCCCAAATTTTGCATTAGGTTCCAATGGCCAAATCACATTTTCCATATTCATGAAATTTGTCAAATGGATTCTAAAAGTCAAATAATTGCCAAGGAGGGTAATCACTAGTTTCCTAGGTTGGGGGTGGAAGCTTTGAGATTTGGAATAAGGGGGATAATAAATGATGTTCAGAAATTAGAAGAGGATAAATATTTAATAATGTATCTTATTAAATAAATACAATAGAAAATTGAAATGTCTATGGAGAATGGAGACACATGGAGACTATAGGGCCCACTCAAGCTAGAATTTCTATGTTAAATGGAATCCTCCTCTTGTAATTTTGAATCTATGGGAAGCCTAATGTTTTGGGATGGATTATGAGGTTAATATACTTATACATATACTTCATAGGTATAATTTTGGATGAATTGTAACTTACATGGGAGAGGAAGAGCCAAATGCAAGTTTCATGGACACTTGCTAGATTCCCCTTACATTTATGACATCTACGACACCAATGATGGAGATTCTATGACAGTTATGACACAATTCTGATGTGAAGGCTGAAATAATGACATAATTACATTTCAGTACATAATAGAGCATCTTCTATGTCGAATTTGGGAGCTGGAGAAGTCCAAGAGGGTCCTACTCAAATTCAGGATAAGAGGGAAGGTGAAGAGAGAGGCCACATGGCATAGCATGAGAAGCCACACCAATTCGACTTGGATTTGGTTTATGGATGGATTTGGAACCTTAAAATACCAATAATATTTATAAAATACAGGTATCATCCATGAGAAGAATCTTTTTGATCATTTGATGAATTTGGGTTTGTGAAGAGAGAGCTAGTGGATGACTAGTTCCTTGCCTTAGCCAATTTCGAGGGTGAAAGATTCACATCTTGATTGGTGATTTGGAGAGACCAATCAGGTATTTAAAGGAGATTCAATGGAGTCTTGTTACCACCTAAGTTGTACTTAGTGGTTTTTATCAACTGAGCCTGGTTAACCGGACAGGGTTAACTTGTTCGGACTGCAAAAGACCTTTGGAAGTACTTCTGGGAAGTGCTTGTTGTACTATATCACATGTTCATACCCCATGGGGGGATTGTAATAAATGTTCTAGCATGATAGTGTTTGTAAAATACTTGGTCTCTTAAACTTCATTTGTCAATCCGATCATCCCAGGGTGTTTTTTCCCTTGGTTATTATTGGTTGTTGAACAAACGGCTGATAATTTCTGAGTTTTTCACTCCACACCTCCAAAGTTGGGGTGGTCGTCTTGGAATTTATGCCTATTGAGGTTATTAGAGTCTATGTGTCAATGTATAAACATGCTAGACATCATTTTTGAGTCATATGAACATGTCTAAGTCCCCCTAGGAGTTTTTGAATTTTTCCAATTTTTAGTTTTTTCAGTGTTTTTTATTCCAAAACTTAGGCTATTTTTTAATAGTTTAATTGGAAAAATTGATTTTGTAATAAAAGTGGGCCAAATAATCAGTTTGAGTCATGTAGGTGCTCATTTTCAAGCTAAGAGCACCATTTAAACCCATGGACCCACTTTTTCCTAGTTTTGAGTGATTTTCCATCACTCAGGTCAGAAAGTCCCAAAAATCAATTATTGATTATTTTAATTAATAAATGGATGAATAATGGAGCAAATCCAAAATCATAAATCAATGGATTCTCAGCCGATTTGATTGAAATTAGTCAGATCTGAAGCAGATTGACTGGATCTGACAAATCCTTGACTGAAGGAGGTGATCAAATCAGAACCAGAGTTGATATTCAACATCATTTATGGGGAATTTCACCCTCCCTCTCTCCTCAACACGTTTTGGCTCATCTGGATGAGTTTTGGTGGATGCTTCAGTCAAACAGGTTGAGGTTTCAGTCAGATCAGCTCTCTGATTGACAATTGCACTCAGTGAGACTCAGATCTGGCTCAGTTAGACACAGATCAGGTATTGATGGACTCTCCATCAGCATATTTGGTTTATCTCCTTGGGATTTGCACCCCCCTTGGGATGGATCTCCTAGTTTTTGTATATATCCTACTTGAGGCTCCCTCTTCCAAGCTAGTTAGAGATGGACTGAAGGGATTGCCATTGTAACTCTGTATTTGATCATCATTTGTGAATAAAGAAGCTTTGGAGGCTATACTGTGTAGTGCATGTGTATGTGTGGATTCTTAGTGTTATGCTGCTGATGTGGTAGCTACAATTTATTGCCAAATTTTGTGCTGCTTCTGTGTTCTGGCTTCACGGATTCAGCTGAATCTAGTAAGGGTGTAAACTAGGAAAGCTAGATTGCTTGATCTTGTTTATCCATATGATGTATGCTCAAAAATTTCAGTTATATGCTTAAATAAGATTATTTTGGCATGATCTTTCATTTTTGTTGCTTTATACATCTATATCCTGTTAGAATAATCAACCCATAGTATTACCCACTTAGACATTAATTCTTTTATTTTTGTCTTATTTTCCTAGTTCATGAGTCCCACCTTGTGCAAGTTGTTAATTTCCTATCCATAGAGGTCAAACTTTCCATCTTTGACTCATGTAGTGCTTGGGAAATCCTTAGGAATCAAATCTGGTTTATTCCTGGCCTCCTAGGCGCCCTTCTGCTTTTTCTACTTTATTGCCTTCTTTTTCAGTGTTTTAAGGCACATAGGAAAGCAAGACTAGGTGAGGTGAACTTGTTTTTTGCCCCTTTCATCCTCCACTCTTTTCTCCATGAAAAATCATGTATGAGCTTCCATTCCACTACTCTTTGCTTTCCCATGCGCCCTTGCCAATTCGTGAGCTCCATGACAGATTTGGGATCAGCTGTTTACACCTATGGGGGATTTGCCTATTTTGAGTAAGCCTGCTTTATGCTAGTTTTGGATTCCTCCTTATGCATTCGACATCTTGATGTATTGTATATATTCAGCAACCTATGTTATTACAGGGTTGGCTATTGTACACTCAGTTAATATAATTTTGTGTTACAGCTCCATATTCAGTCTCCATTGTTAGCAATTTTGCACGATCAATTGATAATTGTTATGGGTAAAATTAATCTACTGCTGGCCTGAATTTCTACATGGTATCAGAGCCATTATAGGTTGTTACTCTCCTTCAAAAATTGTTTTGCAGGTTCGACATCAAGATTGGGAGCCTTCTACTGACAGCCGAGACAGATTTTCTAAAGCTATGGATTCACAGAAAACTATCTTGACTCCCTTCAACTATTTTGAATGGAAAGCAGAGATGGAGATCTTGTTGAGAGTGAAAGGCCTCTACATGGTGACTATGGAAACTGAAGCAGATCCCAATGCAGCTGTAGAGAAGATCAAATGGCACAATCGGAGAGATGAGGCTTATGGCCTCCTATGTCTCAGTATTTCCCGAGACCTCCTTTTCCATCTCGATGGATTAACTTCACCGGATCAAGTATAGGAGAAGATTTCTGATATTTTTGGAAAGACAGATGAGATGAGGGGACATCAGATCGAAAATGAGCTGATTTTTCTGAGTCCCAGTAGCTTTGAATCCCTGCAGCTATATTTCTCCAAGTTCAAAGCACTAGTTTTGCAGCTGAAGTAGTGTGGTATCGAAAAGAAATATGATCAGCTCGTATTGGCCATCCTATCAAAGCTAGGACCTAACTACTCAGTCTTTGTTTCGACCTTCTATGCCAGAAAACTCACAGCTTGAACCTGGAAGATGCCTAGCCTTGCATATTTCATGGAATCTCTCACACAAGAACAAGACAAGCTGGTGATGATGGGCACCATCAAACCTTCCAAAGATCAAGCTTTGATTTCTGGAGATTCGAGGGTGGATTCAAAAAGCAAAAAGAACGCTAAAAAGCCACCTGAGCAAAAGAGAGACAAGAAGCAGTCTCCAGAGGATCAACAAGGTTCCAAGAAAAATACCCAGAAGAAGAAAAACAAAGGTGAAATGAACAAGTGCTCATACTGTTCGAAGGGCAATCACACTGAAAGATCTTGTATGAAAAATCAGATTGATATGCTGACCAATCTCCTGGAGAATAATGGCATCTCCCTTCCAGAAAGATCAAAGAAGAGAGAAGGAGGATCAAGTTCCGATGACAGAGAGAGAGTTCATGCTCTAGTTGCTGGCACATCAAGCTCACCTATTTTTATCATAGATTATGGAGCTTCAAGACACATGGTTTCGACTAAGGAGGCTTTCTCCTCACTGGACATGTCGAAAGGACCATCTATTGTACTAGGAGATGACTCTCTCACTGAAAGTAAAGGAAAAGGAAGGATAGATCTTGATCATGGTAACTTCAACAATGTACTGTATGTCCCTGGTCTTGCCTCCAACCTTCTGTCAGTGTACCAGATGACCCACACTGGGTCTCCTAAGAAATTCATATTCTCCCCCAATGAAGTTGAGATCACAGAAATCTCAAGTGGTAGAGTCATTGCAAAAGGAGTAGCGAATCATGCTCAAAAGGTATACATGTTTTCACACTTCCTACCTTACTCAAACCCCTCTGCTCTTCTTATCCATGCTAATGAAGCTAGAAAGCTATGGCATGAAATATTTGGCCATCTAAATTACAAGTATCTGTCTAATCTTAGTGAGAAAGAAATGGTCATAGTGCTGCCCAAGATAAAATTTTCCAAAGGAGTCTACCAAGGCTGTATCCTAGGAAAACACCCAGAGCACAAATTTGAGAAAGCTAGTCATGAGATAACCTCTGCACCCCTCGAGCTGATTCACAGTGATGTTGCTGGCCCATTCCCTCATATGTCCATGAGTCAGGCCAAATATGCATTGACCTTTATTGATGATTTTTCCAGGTATTGTTGGGTTCACTTCATGAAACACAAGTCTGAAGTTTTTGGCCTATTCAAAGTCTTTAAGGCTTTGGTTGAAAACCAGTGTGGAAGGAAACTCAAGGTCCTCAAATCTGACAATGGTGGTGACTATGTCAAGTATGAGTTTATTAACTATTGTGCAGATGCAGGTATTCAGATGCAGCATTCTATCCCCTACACACCACAGCAAAATGGTGTTGCTGAGAGGAAGAACAGATCACTGAAGGAGATGGCAACATGCATGATGGAGGCCAAAACTTTTCCACCAAAGTACTGGGCCGAAGCTATCAACTATGCAGCCTATATTCAGAATAGGGTGCCTCACAAACAGCTTGATTGCATGACTCCTTTCGAAGCATGGAGTGGGCACAAGACAGATGTGACCCATTTTAGGATTTTTGGCTCAAAGGCATGGGCTAGAATCCCGACAGAGAAGAGGAAGGCTTTGCAGCCCCAAATCCAAGAGTGTATTTTTGTTGGATACTATGAAGATTCAAAAGGGTACAAGTTGATAAAATTGAGCACAAACAAATCCTTCATTGAAAGGTGTGTTCAGTTTAAAGAAGAACCCCTTGCAGAAGTGGAAATTGGTGAAGCCTCTTCACCACCTGAACCTCAAGAAGTAAGTAAAGAGTTTGTTGAACATGCTGATTCTGATTTTTCTAATGGAGATGAGTTTATTGTAGAACCTAATAGCCCCACAAGGATAAAATGGGCAGCCAAGACACTACATGCAGCAGGTGAGCTAGCTGGGGATCCCAATGACCCAAGGAGGACTAGATCTCAATTTGAGAGTGGTTTGTGCATGAAGGATCCTATGTTTGCTAAAAAATGCTATTTGATGGTGGAGTCTGATCCTCAAACATATGAATAAGCAGTAGGAGATCCAATATGGCAAGCTTCCATGAAGGAGGAGTTCAGCTCACTCCAGAAGAGCAACACATGGGAGCTAGTGGATCTTCCTCCAGGAAGAAAACTAGTACAGTGTAAGTGGGTCTATAAGACCAAATTTGCTGCTGATGGTTCACCATTGAAGTACAAGGCTATATTGGTAGATAAATGCTACTCACAGGTTCATGGCATTGATTACAATGAGACCTTTGCCCCAGTGGCAAAGATGGATTCCATCAGGCTAGCTCTAGCCATTGCAGCCTCAAAGCAATGGGAGGTACATCACATGGATGTAAAGTGTGCCTTTCTGAATGGAGATTTCACTGAGGAGATATATATGCAGCAGCCTGAAGGTTTTTCTACTAACCCTTCTCTTATTTGTAGTTTGAGAAAGTCATTGTATGGGCTAAAGCAAGCCCCCAGGGCTTGGTATGCCAAGATAGATAGCTTCTTGCTATCTCTGAATTTTGTTCGGTGCAAATCAGATCCAAATGTCTATTTTAAGTCTATTAATGGTTCATTAATGATCATTGTGTTATATGTTGATGACCTCCTCATTACAGGAAGCTCACAGGATGAGATTGCTTCCTTAAAAGGAGCTATGAACCAAGCCTTCTCCATGACAGATTTGGGGCCCTTAAGTCAATTTCTGGGGCTTCAGATTGCTCAAACCAAAGCTGGAATAAAGGTGCACCAGTCCAAGTATTCCTTGGATTTTTTGATCAAATTCAGAATGCAAGATTGCAAAGCAAGAAAAACTCCTTTCCTTTCAGGAGTAAAGCTGGAGGAAGATGATTCTCCACCGATGGTAAACAATACACTGTATAGACAATTGATTGGATGTTTACTGTATTTGATACATGCTCGACCTGATATTTGTTATGCAGTAAGTGTGGCTTCTATATTCATGGATCAGCCTCATGAGATCCATTGGAAAGCATCCAAAAGGATCCTTAACTTTGTTCAGGGAACAAGGACACATGGGATCTTCTATAAGGAAAAATCTGATCTTGATTTGATTGGATTTACTGACAGTGATTGGGCAGGTGATAGCACAGATAGAAAGTCCACTTTAGGGTATGTGTTCATGCTTGCAGAAGGGCCAATTAGCTGGTCAAGCAAGAAACAGAGTGCCATTGCACTCTCATCTACAGAAGCTAAGTACAGAGGAGTTGTTAATGCAGCAACTCAGTGTTTATGGTTGCAGGGTTTACTTGGAGAGTGTGGTTTCGAATCTGAGTACTCAACTACCATCTACTGTGATAACTAGAGTACCATTCGAATATGCAAAGATCCAGTTCAGAAGCAGAGAACTAGACACATTGAGATTCACATGCACTACATCAGAGAGCTTGTGCATGATGGCACCATTCACCTACTCTTCTGTTCATCTTCAGAACAAGTAGCTGATATCTTCACCAAATCATTTTGTGAGAAGACCTTCAGCAATATCAAATCACTGCTGGGGATTGCTGATCATGCTATAAAGGCATGAGTGGAGACAAGATTCTACAATTTTGTTTTACAGTCCATGTTTAAGGGAGGATTTTCCCAAGTTGGTTTTGCCTCTTTCCTTGTTTCATATGGACTTGCAGTATGTAAAAGGGTGACTAATCCTTGTTGCTAGGCCCTATATTTTTGATTTATTACTCATAAAGTCAGGCTTAAGGGGGCGTGTTAGAATAATCAATCCATAGTATTACCCACTTAGACATTAATTCATTTATTTTTGTCTTATTTGCCTAGTTCATGAGTCCCACCTTGTGCAAGTTGTTAATTGCCTATCCATAGAGGTCAAACTTGCCATATTTGACTCATGTAGCACTTGGGAAAGCCTTAGGAATCAAATTTGCTTTATTCCTGGCCTCCTAGGCGTCCTTCTACTTTTTCTGCTTTATTGCCTGCTTTTTCAGTGTTTTAAGGCACATAGGAAAGCAAGACTAGGTGAGGTGAATCAGCTTTGTTGCCTCTTCCTCCTCCACTCTTTCCTCCATGAAAAAGCATGTATGAGCTTCCATTTGACCACTCTTTAGCTTGCCCATGCGCCCTTGCTAATTCGTGGGGTCCTTGATAGATTTGGGATCAGCTTTTAACACCTATGGGGGATTTGCCTATTTTGGGTAAGCCTGCTTTATGCTATATTTGGATGCTTCCTTATGCATTTGATTTGCTCATGTATTCTATATATTCAGCAGCCTATGTTATTACAGGGTTGGCTATTGTACACTCAGTTAATATAATTTTGTGTTACAGCTCCATATTCAGTCTCCATTGTTATCAATTTTGCATGATCAATTGATAATTGTTGTGGGTAAAATTAATCTACTGCTGGCCTGAATTTCTACATATCCAGATCTCACGAGGTGTGTGCAGGCTTGTGTTATTTAGTTGCAGGTTCCTAATTCGATGAAGGTGTGGATCTAAATTGACACCATTTCTATCCAATAATATCAAGACTCTGTCCCTCAGCACTCCAAAAAAGAGCCTCCTTTCAGCTTGCTCCATTCAAGCAACGATCTGACCTTCTCTCCTCTTCTTCTCATTTCTATAAAAAATCAACATTTTTACCCGATTACTCTATTCGTAGCTTTGATTTTTCTTAGATATATCATATTAAAAGTAATTCCAACATATATCTATATTATCAAAGCCTATAGTCTAGATCTTGCACTTAAAAAAGTTTCATAAGCATTCTAGATCTAGCTTTAGGGAAATCGTCTTTTTGCATGAAAATTTAAACAAAACTTGTAGATCGCATGCATTACATTTTATTTCGCTGTTATAAAATTTAATATTATGGAATATCAGTGCATATTTCATTGGCTACACAAACATCAAGCCAAGATCCCAAGGAAAGCTTGATTTCCTTCGTTCATTTTTCACCTGTTTAGCTAGTTTTAACTTCATTTTTTTTTAGATAAGGTAGGCTGATCCAAAGGTACTGTTAAAGTGATTTTGGGCGTATGTTATTCTAACATTATCACTTTATTTTATCTGGTCTGACAGAAAAGAAAGGAAGCTGTTGTCCGAAGTGGCCTTAGGAGCGTTCAAATCCCCCCAGGGGTCTCCATTTTCACTAAAATCTTAAATTTTTTGCAAAGTTGTAAGATATTGGTTTCATCCTGTATAAGGACCAAGAATTTTCTGATATTTAAGTTTGCTGATATTTTATCCAATAATAAATAAACTTATTTTTGGAATAGGCTCTTTCGATCCCATTCCCCATCCCCTCTGGGGGGATTTGCGTCGGTGTCCTTTTTGTCGCTTTCTGCTTATTTATTTTTTTAAATAGAATTGATCTAATTTGTAGGGAAGTATACTATATTTTAGTATTAGTTTCATATTCCACCTTTTGTTTTTCAAAGTAATCATAATACTTACCCCACGATTTCCCGATTGACCCAAAAGGGGAAAGAGATTCATGGTAGGACTAATTAGAAAACTAGAATCGTGTATCTGTTTTATTTTCAATCATTTGTTTTCAGCTATCATAAAACTAACCCCTCCTCGATTCCCCGATTGAGATCGACTTGGATCGAAAGAGGTTCCTGGAGGTTTTTCTTTTAAACAAGAACACCCAGTTTAAAACTTACTAAAATTTACAAGACTCCAGTGTATATGCTCTGCACTTGGCTGCGGTTCGTCCGATTAGTCAAGATGTATCAAAAGCACTTGGGTGAATAGTATAATTAGGACTCACTCTCCCCAACTGAAAAACCATCAGGTGAAAATCCAACACCTAGATCAAACCTTCTACGGTGGCAAAATACCCAAAGGAAGCGGGAACTTCTGAAAAGTGACCTCGGGGCGCCGATCTCTGTCATACCCTAACGGGTGTGTTAGGAACAATAGCCCCAGAGACTCCATTTCAGCCCACATATTCCTTGTGGGTAGCCGTGAAGGTTTAGTTTTGGACATACTCCAAGTACTCTCGGGTATATCTGGAGTCCCCCCTTACCCTAATTTTAATCAACTCACACTTCAAACTTAACTTAAAACGTACCAAGAGGCAATCGCAAAACATTCACTCCAAGCACACGCAAGTATATTGTTTCTATTTTTGACTCCATTCTAAGGCACTGGTTATTTTCTTGCTTTATATAAATATTGTGTCTCAGCATTGTGCTTTCATGTGTTCATCTTTTATATCTTGCCATCTTTGATTATCTATAGTTAAAATAGCAAACTCTTAAACAACTCATCCATTTTAACATCACAACACTAAGTAATTATCCTTAGTAACTTAATAGGGTCTACCCCTCGTGGCTTCGTTAGGAGTTGAGCCTAAACGGAGGAATCAAGAACAAGGTGACAACCTTGACTCGAGACTTGCCCCCAAGGACACACCGAGTGGCTTGAAGATTTCTGCCACATGACCCAGGTGTGTGAAAGGCGACAATACTTTTTGGCGCCCTTGCCGGGGATAAATCTTTTTATTCCCGAGTACGACTTTTGTTTTCTTTCCTTTTGTTTTTGCTTTGTTTGATGAATTCTTAGAGTAGATCTTCAATTTTCATCTGGCAACTCCACTGACTTTTTTCGAGTTTTATTTTTACAAAGAAAAGCAAAAAATAATTTTTGTGAAAAGATGTATAAATGCTTATTTTTCTTTTTCACATGGAGACTCCATTGAAGGGATAAAACCCTGTTATCTCATAAACTTGTGAAGTTTTGTTGTGTGTAGATGAGCCCATGCAACATGTTAAAACCTTTAAAGCTCATCACTTGATAGCTCCACCTTTTCAGTACAAGGTTTAATCGTTATATCAAATGGATACTATGTTGGATGAATTAAAGGAGAAATATGGTGCCCAGTTAACCTTAATGTTTCAACCTATTGATTTCTCAAACATCCCTAGTTTTCCTAACTATGGTGATGGTTTGGGGGATGCATATAACTGGCTTCCAAATTTTCATGGAGATTGTGGTGACTCGGCCATCTGGCATGTGAAATCTTTCCTTCAGTTGATTGCTGACTTAAATATTTTTCTTGAGGACAATATTATGGAAATGTTTGCTCTCACTTTTCAGGGTGAGGTCGGTTGTTGGTTCTATCAGGGCCTTCCTAATAAATGTATAACTTCTTTTCCAAGCTTCCTTTGGATGTTTTTAGAGCAATGGCATGATGGTAGGGGTATTATGAATGGTTTGAAAAATTTCCTTGAAAATATCTATACTTTCAACCTATTTGGGACAAAGTATCACACGGAAACATATGATGGACCTTTTGCCATGATACAAAGTATTTAAGACTTGGAGTCACTTCTTGAACATTTAAGTGAAGAGGAGGTTCATGATACTCCGGTCAAAAGGCATCCTAGTAGTTATTTAAGAAAGGAAGCAATTAAGCATCTTTTAAAAGAATATGAGGTATCTCCCAATACACAGCAGGATTCTGAGGAAGGGAAAATCCAAGATGATCCTACTGAAGAGCTCCAGGAGGAGCCCATGATGGAACACATTGTTGAAGGCTCTCCTCATGTCACCATAGCTGAAGACATTGAATATTTGGTGTATTCTCAAGTATGTTGCAATGCTGATATCTTTCCAGAAAGCCTTCTAGAGAAACCCATTGAGCAACACATACCAAGTGATCCCATTGAATATGTCCAAAAAATTTCCTTGATTGAAGATAATATTGAATATCCTCTTCATGATATCATAACAGAATCCTATAAAGAAACCTATGATAAGATCAGTATGGTGTGTAGTGACACTAGACCTTGTTCTCCTCATGTTGATGAAGGTTTGGAAAGTTTATTGCCTTGTAACATTTTGTCTGAAGAAGATTCTTATGAATACAAGGAGGACATGGATAGGCAAGAGCATGATGCCATGGGTGAGGAGTCCCCCACATATGACATGGATGGGAGTGATGACTATTGGAATTTCATAGATAATCTGACTTGTGAAAATATTATGGAGAATCCCATCCATGATATATCCGACAATGGGAGTGTCTATTCAAAAATTTGTGGAAGTCAAATCTACGATACATACATAGAGGGAAGCACAGATTTGGATGCCTGGGAAAACCTTAGTATGGAAGAGGAGCATTCAGAATTTTCACATGATCATTCAAAATCATACCATGTAGAGCCACACAAGGGTATTAGTAATGAAGACATTGAGAAACAATATTGTGAAAAGTCATATGTAATGCAGTTAGTGGAACATCAGTCTTAGCCGTCTTTTTGGCATATAGAGGTTCCTTATGGTTTGGAGCTACTTGGGGCTTCTACAACAAGTTATCATTTGATAAGCGCCAATGATCAGTATGATGATGTAGTCAGTCTACCTCATCGTTCTGATTGGTATATCAGTCCTATCCAGTCATGGATAGAACCAACCTGCATGAGCACATACAATTTTGGGAAGAATTTTTATGACACTGTTCATGCCTATGATCTCCCATCCATCCCGCCCATCCTGAATTATCACATAGGTTTTCATTTTCTGAATAAGGTATCCTTACTTTGGCTAGTAACCAAAGACAAGGAAATTGTTTTTTATGTTAATAAAATGCTTAGGTGGTTACATTGGATTTCTGATTACACTTAACCCTTTTTATATCATGCTTAGAGTAGGAAAATAAGCTCCTTGAAAAAGAGCATTTACTTTCTGCATTTCTACTTAGGTGTAATAAAACTTTGCTTCTTTTAGTTAGTTACATTTATTTTTTTTAAGTAAATCAGCTTAATGGTTCATTTGTTTTTTTTATAAAAATTGTGCTACTGAGGTTTTTCTTGTCAAGTTGAGATGTTTTTACAGGGTATATAAACCAGAGATTCTGGTGTTCTCGTATCCTCTCCTTTCCTTAAAGACCAGATCGAGCACACGCCCCGCAGTTGGAGCCAGAATGTTACCACCTAAGTTATACTTAGTGGTTTTTATCAAGTGAGACTGGTGAATCGAACATGGTTAACTTGTTCGGACTGCAAAAGACCTTTGGAAGTACTTCTGGGAAGTGCTTGATGTACTATATCACATGTTCATACCCCATGGGGGGATTGTAATAAATATTCTAGAATGATAGTGTCTGTAAAAGACTCGGTCTCTTAGACTTTATTTGTCAATCCGATCATCCCAGGGTGTTTTTTCCCTTGGTTATTATTGGTTGTTGAACAAACGACTGATAATTTATGAGTTTTTCACTCCATACCTCCAAAGTTGGGGTGGTCGGCTTGGCATTTAGGCCTATTGAGGTTATTAGAGTCTATGTGTCAATGTATAAAAATGCTAGACATCATTTTTGAGTCATATGAACATGTCTAGGTCCCCCTAGGTGTTTTTCAATTTTTCAATTTTTTAGTTTTTTCGGTGTTTTTTATTAAAATTAAATTTTTCCAAAACTATTTTTTAATAGTTTAATTGGAAAAAATGATTTTGTAATAAAAGTGGGCCAAATAATCAGTTTCAGTCATGTAGGTGCTCATTTTCAAGCTAAGAGCACCATGTAAACCCATGGACCCACTTTTTCCTAGTTTTGAGTGATTTTCCATCACTCAGGTCAGAAAGCCCCAAAAATCAATTATTGATTATTTTAATTAATAAATTGATGAATAATGGAGCAAATCCAAAATCATAAATCAATGGATTCTCATCCGATTTGATTGAAATCAGTCAGATCTAAAGCAGATTGAATGGATCTGACAAATCCTTGACTGAAGGAGGTGATCAACTCAGATCCAGAGTTGATCTTTCACCCTCCCTCTCTCCTCAACACGTTTTGGCTCATCTGGATGAGTTTTGGTGGATGCTTCAGTCAAACAGGTTGAGGTGTCAGTCAGATCAGCTCTTTGATTGACAATTGCACTCAGTGAGAGTCAGATCTGGCTTAGTTAGACACAGATCAGGTATTGATGGACTCTCCATCAGCATATTTGGTCTATCTCCTTGGGATTTGTGCCCCCCTTGGGCTAGATCTCCTGGTTTTTGTATATATCCTGCTTGAGGATCCCTCTTCCAAGCTAGTTAGAGCTGGACTGAAGGGATTTCCATTGTAACTATGTATTTGATCATTAGTTGTGAATAAAGAAGCTTTGGAGGATATACTATGTAGTGCATGTGTATGTGTGGATTCTCAGTGTTATGCTGCTGATGTGGTAGCTGCAATTTCTTGCCAAATTCTGTGCTGCTTCTGTGTTCTGGCTTCAAGGATTCAGCTGAATCTAGTAAGGGTGTAAAATAGGAAAGCTAGATTGCTTGATATTGTTAATCCATATGATGTATGCTCAAAAATTTCAGTTATATGCTTAAATAAGGTTATTTTGGCATGATCTTTCATTTTTGTTGCTTTATACATCTATATCCAGATCTCATGAGGTGTGTGCCGGCTTGTGTTATTTAGTTACAGGTTCCCGATTGGATGAAGGTGTGGATACATATTGATTCCATTCCTATCCAATAATCTCAATACTTTGTCCCTCAGCACTCCACAAAAGGGCCTCCTTTCATCTTGCTCCATTCAAGCAACGATCTGACCTTCTCTCCTCTTCTTCTCATTTCTACAAAAAATCAACATTTTTAACCGGTTACTTTGTTCGTAGCTTTGATTTTGCTTAGATATATCATATTAAAAGTAATTCCAACACAGATCTATCTTATCAAATCCTATAGTCTATATCTTACACTTAAAAAAGTTTCATAAGCATTCTAGATCTAGCTTTAGGGAAATCATCTTTTTGCATGAAAATTTAAAGAAAACTTGTAGATCGCATGCATTAGATTTCCTTTTGCTGTTATAAAATTTAATATTCTGCAATATTAGTGCATATTTCATTGGCTGCACAAACATAAATCCAAGATCCCAAGGAAAGCTTGCTTTCCTTGGTTCCTTTTTCGCCTGTTTAGCTAGTTTTAACTTCATTTTTTTTTAGATAAGGTAGGCTGATCCATAGGTACTCTTAAAGTGATTTTGGGCATATGTTATTATAACATGCTCACTGTATTTTAGCAGGTCTGACAGAAAATAAAGGAATCTGCTGTCCGAAGTGGCCTCAGGAGCGTTCAAATCCCCTAAGGGGTCTCCATTTTCACTAAAATCTTAAAATTTTTGCAAAGTTGTAAGATCTTGGTTTCAGCCTGTATAAGGACCAAGAAGTTTCTGATATTTCAGTTCGCTGATATTGTAGCCAGTAATAAATAACATTATTTTTTGGAATAGGCTCTTTCAAGCCCATTCCCCATCCCCCCTGGGGGGTTTTGCGTCGGTGTCCTTTTCATTGCTTTCTGCTTATTTATTTTTTAAAATAGCATTGACCTAATTTGCAGGGTAGTATACTTGATTTTAGTATTAATTTCATATTCCACTTTTTTTTTTTCAAAGTAATCATAATACTTACCCCACGATTTCCCGATTGACCCGAAAGGGGAAAGAGATTCGTGGTAGGACTAATTAAAAAACTAGAATCATGTATCTATTTTATTTTCAATCATTTGTTTTCAGCTATCATAAAATTAACCCCTCCTCGATTCCCTGATTGAGATCCACTTGGATCGAAAGAGGTTCCTGGAGGTTTTTCTTTTAAACAAGGACACCCAGTTTAAAAATTACTAAAATTTACAAGACTCCAGTGTGTATGCTCTGCACTTGGCTGCGGTTCGTCCGATCAGTCAAGATGTATCAAAAGAACTTGGGTGACTATTATAATTAGGACTCACTTTTCCCAACTGACAAACCATTAGGTGAAAATCCAATACCTAGACCAAACCTTTTATGGTGGCAAAATACCTAAAGGAAGCGGGAACTTCTGAAAAGTTACCTCGAGGTGCCGATCTATGTCACACCCTAACGGGTGCGTTACGAACAATAACCCTAGAGACTCCATTTCATCCCACACATTCCTTGTGGGCAGCCACGAAGGTTTAGTTTTGGACATACTCAAAGTACTCTCGGGTATATCTGGAGTCCCCCCTTAGCCTAATTTTAATCAACTCACACTTCAAACTTAACTTAAAATGTACCAAGAGGCAATTGCAAAACATTCACTCCAAGCACATGCAAGTATATTGTTTCTATTTCTGACTCCATTCTAAGGCACTGGTTATTTTCTTGCTTTATATAAATATTGTGTCTTAGCATTGTGCTTTCATGTGTTCATATTTTATATCTTGCCGTCTTTGATTATCTATAGTTAAAATTGCAAACTCGTAAACAACTCATCCATTTTAACATCACAACACTAAGTAATTATCCTTAGTAACTTAATAGGGTCTACCCCCCTTGGCTTCATTAGGATTTGAGCCTAAACAGAGGAGTCAAGAACAAGGTGACAGCCTTGACTTGAGACTTGCCCCGAAGGACACACCGAGTGGCTTGAAGATTTTTGCCACGTGACCCAGGTTTGTGAAAGGCGGCAACACTTTTTGGCGTCGTTTCCAGGGATAAATATTTTTATTCCTGAGTACGACTTTTGTTTTCTTCCCTTTTGTTTTTGATTTGTTTAATGAATGCTTAGAGTAGATATTTAATTTTCATCTGGCGACTCCGCTGACTTTTTTCCAGTTTTTTTTTACAAAGAAAAGCAAAAAATAATTTTTGTGAAAAGATGTAGAAATGCTTATTTTTCTTTTTCACATGGTGACTCCATTGAAGCGATAAAACCCTGTTATCCCATAAACTTGTGAAGTTTTGTTGTGTGTAGATGAGCCCATACAATATGTTAAAACCTTTAAAGCTCATCACTTGACAGCTCCACCTTTTCACAAGGTTTAATCGTTATATCAAATGGATACTATGTTGGATGAATTAAAAGACAAATATGGTGCCCAGTTAACCTTAATGTTTCAACCTATCGATTTCTCAAACATCCTGAGTTTTCCTAACTATGGTGATGGTTTGGGGGATGCATATAACTGGCTTCCAACATTTCATGGAGATTGTGGTGACTCAGCCATCTAGCATGTCAAATATTTCCTTCAGTTGATTGCTGACTTAAATATTCTTCATGAGGACAATATGATGGAAATTTTTGCTCTCACTTTTCAGGGTGAGGCCAGTTGTTGGTTCTATCAGGGCCTTCCTAATAAATGTATAACTTCTTTTCCAAGCTTCCTTTGGATGTTCTTAGAGCAATGGCATGATGGTAGGGGTAGTATGAATGGTTTGAAAAAGTTCCTTGAAAAGATCTGTACTTTCTACCTATCTGGGACAAAGTATCACACGGAAACATATGATGGACCTTTTGCCATGATACAAAGTATTTAAGACTTGGAGTCACTTCTTGAACATTTAAGTGAAGAGGAGGTTCATGATACTCCGGTCAAAAGGAATCCTAGTAGTTATTTAAGAAAGGAAGCAATTAAGCATCTTTTAAAAGAATATGAGGTATCTCCCAATACACAGCAGGATTCTGAGGAAGGGAAAATCCAAGATGATCCTACTGAAGTGCTCCAGGAGGAGCCCATGATGGAACACATTGTTGATAGCTCTCCTCATGTCACCATATCTGAAGACATTGAAGATTTGGTGTATTCTCAAGTATGTTGCAATGTTGATATCTTTCCATAAATCCTTCTAGAGAAACCCACTGAACAACACATACCAAGTGATCCCATTGAATATGTCCAAAAAATTTCCTTGATTGAAGATAATATTGAATATCCTCTTCATGATATCATAATAGAAGCCTATAAAGAAACCAATGATAAGATCAGTATGGTGTGTGGTGACACTAGACCTTGTTCTCCTCATGTTGATGAAGGTTTGGAAAGTTTATTGCCTTGTAACATTTTGTCTGAAGAAGATTGTTATGAATACAAGGAGGACATGGATAGGCAGGAGCATGATGCCATGGATGAAGAGTCCCCCACATATGACATGGATGGGAGTGATGACTATTGGAATTTCATAGATAATCCAACTTGTGAAAATATTATGGAGAATCCCATCCATGATATATCCGACAATGGGAATGTCTATTCAAAAATTTGTGGAAGTCCAATATACGATACATCCATAGAGGGAAGCATAGATTTGGATGCCTGGGAAAACCTTAGTATGGAAGAGGAGCATTCAGAATTTTCAAATGATCATTCAAAATCATACCATGTAGAGCCACACAAGGGTATTAGTAATGAAGACATTGAGAAACAGTATTGTGAAAACTCAGATGTAATGCAGTCAGTGGAACATCAGTCTCAGCCATATTTTTCGCATATAGAGGTTCCTTATGATTTGGAGCTACTTGGGGCTTGTGCAACAAGTTATCATTTGATAAGCCCCGATGATCAGTATGCTAATGTAGTCAGTCTACCTCATTGTTCTGATGGGTATATCAGTCCTATCCAGTCATGGATAGAAGCAGCCTGCATGAGCACATACAAGTTTGGGAAGAATTTTTATGACACTGTTCATGCCTATGATCTCCCATCCACCCCGCTCATCCTGAATTATCACGCAGGTTTTCATTTTCTGAATAAGGTATCCTTACTTTGGCTGGTAACCAAAGACAAGGAAATTTTTTTTATGTTAATAAAATGCTTAGGTGGTTACATTGGATTTCTGATTACACTTAACCCTTTTTATATCATGCTTAGAGTAGGAAAATAAGCTCCTTGAAAAAGAGCATTTACTTTCTGCATTTCTACGTAGCTGTAATAAAACTTTGCTTCTTTTAGTTAGTTACATTTATTTTGTTTAAGTAAATCGGCTTAATGGTTCATTTGTTTTTTTTATAAAAATTGTGCTACTGAGGTTTTTCTTGTCAAGTTGAGATGTTTTTACAGGGTTTATAAACCAGAGATTCTGGTGTTCTCATATCCTCTCCTTGCCTTAAAGACCATATCGAGCACACGTCCCGCAGTTGGAGCCAGAATGTTACCACCTAAGTTGTACTTAGTGTTTTTTATCAAGTGAGCCTGGTGAACTGGACAGGGTTAACACTTTCGGACTGCAAAAGACATTTGGAAGTACTTCTGGGAAGTGCTTGTTGTACTATATCACATGTTCATACCCCATGGGGGGATTGTAATAAATGTTCTATCATGATAGTGTCTGTAAAAGACTCAGTCTCTTAGAATTCATTTGTCAATCCAATCAGCCCAAGGTGTTTTTTCCCTTGGTTATTATTGGTTGTTGAACAAACGACTGATAATTTATGAGTTTTTCACTCCATACCTCCAAAGTTGGGATGGTTGGCTTGGCATTTAGGCCTATTGAGGTTATTAGAGTATATGTGTCAATGTATAAACATGCTAGACATCATTTTTGAGTCATATGAACATGTCTAAGTCCCCCTAGGTGTTTTTCAATTTTTCAATTTTTTAGTTTTTTCAGTGTTTTTTATTAAAATTAATTTTTTCCAAAACTTAGGCTATTTTTTAATAGTTTAATTGGAAAAAATAATTTTTGTAATAAAAGTGGGCCAAATAATCAATTTCAGTCATGTAGGTGCTCGTTTTCAAGCTAAGAGCACCATGTAAACCATTGGACCCACTTTTTCCTAGTTTTGAGTGATTTTCCATCACTCAGGTCAGAAAGCCCCAAAAATCAATTATTGATTATTTTAATTAATAAATTGATGAATAATGGAGCAAATCATAAATCATAAATCAATGGATTCTGAGCCGATTTGATTGAAATTAGTCAGATCTGAAACAGATTGACTGGATCTGACAAATCCTTGACCGAAGGAGGTGATCAAATAAGATCTAGAGTTGATCTTCAGCATCCTTTATGGGGAATTTCACCCTCCCTCTCTCCTCAACACGTTTTGGCTCATCTGGATGAGTTTTGGTGGATGCTTCAGTCAAACAGGTTGAGGTGTCAATCAGATCAGCTCTTCGATTGAAAATTGCACTTAGTGAGACTCAGATCTGGCTCAGTTAGACACATATCAGGCATTGATGGACTCTCCATCAGCATATTTGGTCTATCTCCTTGGGATTTGTGCCCCCCTTGGGATGGATCTCCTGGTTTTTGTATATATCCTGCTTAAGGCTCCCTCTTCCAAGCTAGTTAGAGCTGGACTGAAGGGATTTCCATTGTAGCTCTGTATTTGATCATCATTTGTGAATAAATAATATTTGGAGGCTATACTGTGTATTACATGTGTATATGTGGATTCTCAGTGTTATGCTGCTGATGTGGTAGCTACAATTTCTTGCCAAATTCTTTGTTGCTTCTGTGTTCTGGCTTCAAGGATTCAGTTGAATCTAGTAAGGGTGTAAAATAGGAAAGCTAGATTGCTTGATCTTGTTTATCCATATGATGTATGCTCAAAAATTTCAGTTATATTCTTAAATAAGGTTATTTTAGCACGATCTTTCAATTTTGTTGCTTTATACATCTATATCCAGATCTCACGAGGTGTGTGCAGGCTCGTGTTATTTAGTTGCAGGTTCCCGATTGGATGAAGGTGTGGATCTAGATTGATGCCATTCCTATCCAATAATCTCAATACTTTGTCCCTCATCACTCCACAAAAGGGCCTCCTTTCATCTTGCTCCATTCAAGCAACGATCCGACCTTCTCTCCTCTTCTTCTCATTTCTACAAAAAATCAACATTTTTACTCGGTTACTCTGTTCGTAGCTTTGATTTTGCTTAGATATATCATATTAAAAGTAATTACAACATATATATATTTTGTAAAATCCTATAGTCTATATCTTGCACTTAAAAAAGTTTCATAAGCATTCTAGATCTAGCTTTAGGGAAATCGTCTTTTTGCATGAAAATTTAAAGAAAACTTGTAGATCGCATGCATTAGATTTCCTTTCGCTGTTATAAAATTTAATATTCTGCAATATCAATGCATATTTCATTGGCTTCACAAACAACAATCCAATATCCCAAGGAAAGCTTGCTTTCCTTGGTTCCATTATCGCCTGTTTAGCTAGTTTTAACTTCATTTTTTTTGAGATAAGGTAGGCTGATCCAAAGGTACTCTTAAAGTGATTTTGGGCATATTTTATTCTAACATTATCACTTTATTTTATCAGGTATGACATAAAATAAAGGAAACTTTTGTCCGAAGTGTCCTTAGGAGCGTTCAAATCCCCCCAGGGGTCTCCCTTTTCACTAAAATCTTAAAATTTTTGCAAAGTTGTAAGATCTTGGTTTCAGCCTGTATAAGGACCAAGAAGTTTCTGATATTTCAGTTCACTGATATTTTAACCAATAATAAATAAAACTATTTTTGGAATATGCTCTTTCGAGCCCATTCCCCATCCCCCCTGGGGGAATTTGCGTCGGTGTCCTTTTCGTCGCTTTCTACTTATTTCTTTTTTAAAATAGCATTGATTTAATTTTCAGGGTAGTATACTTTATTTTAGTATTAATTTCATATTCCACTTTTTTTTCTTTCAAAGTAATCATAATACTTACCCCACGATTTCCCGATTGACCCGAAAGGGGAAAGAGATTTGTGGTAGGACTAATTAGAAAACTAGAATTGTGTATATGTTTTATTTTCAATCATTTGTTTTCAGCTATCATAAAATTAACTCCTCCTCGATTCCCCGATTGAGATCCACTTGGATCGAAAGAGGTTTCTGGAGGTTTTTCTTTTAAACAAGAACACCCAGTTTAAAACTTACTAAAATTTACAAGACTCCAGTGTGTATGCTCTGCACTTGGTTGCGGTTCGTCTGATCAGTCAAGCTATATCAAAAGCACTTGGGTGACTAGTATAATTAGGACTCACTTTCCCCAACTGACAAACCATCAGGTGAAAATCCAACACCTATATCAAACCTTTTATGGTGGCAAAATACCCAAAGGAAGCGGGAACTTCTAAAAAGTGACCTCAGGGCGTCGATCTTTGTCACACCCTAATGGGTGCATTACGAAAAATAGCCCCAGAGACTCCATTTCAGCCCACATATTCCTTGCAGGTAGCCGTGAAGGTTTAGTTTTGGACATACTCCAAGTACTCTCGGGTATATCTGGAGTCCCCCCTTAGCCTAATTTTAATCAACTCACACTTCAAACTTAACTTAAAACGTACCAAGAGGCAATCAAAAAACATTCACTCCAAGCACATGCAAGTATATTGTTTCTATTTTTGACTCCATTCTAAGGCACTGGTTATTTTCTTTCTTTATATAAATATTGTGTCTCAGCATTGTGCTTTCATGTGTTCATCTTTTATATCTTGCCATCTTTGATTATCTATAGTTAAAATTGCAAACTCCTAAACAACTCATCCATTTTAACATCACAACACTAATTAATTACCCTTAGTAACTTAATAGGGTCTACCCCTCTTGGCTTCGTTAGGAGTTGAGCCTAAATGGAGGAGTCAAGAACAAGGTGACAGCCTTGACTCGAGACTTGCCCCCAAGGACACACCGAGTGGCTTGAAGATTTCTGCCACGTGACCCAGGTGTGTGAAAGGTGGAAACAAGTCTTAAGTTACAGGTTCAAGTAACAATAATTTCATGGACATCTCAATATCATCTTGTTCTTCCATTCATCTCAAGTTTTCTCACCATATTTCAGCTCTATGGAGTGAGGCGCACTTTGTGATCTATTCATCACTTTGAGGGAGATTGTCTTGCTCCAGTATTTTATATTCTGGTGTAAATTCTATGTATTTTAATTTCATAAATCTATCAGGTCTAAATTTCAAAATATGTCATGTATTATTGTCCAATATTGAAGAAACAATGCCATTTCCCCAATACTTTGTTGTAAACTCTTGCAATCTTGATGGAAACGAATAGATGTGTTAAAAATTGATTAATTGTGAATGAATGAACTTTAATTTATGTATCCTATTTGTTTCATGTTCATTAACTGATAATTTTTGGCCATTGGGTCGAATTTCATATCATTTGGACCAAACTACATCTCGTCTCCCCAAGGGTCCAAAACTAGTTTTTTATATATGATTGAAGGAAGTGATAAAAGCTATGGTAGCTAGATTGGTTATGAATATGAGTCTATGATAATGAATTATACACATCCCCTGATTCAATTTGATAATTTTAGTGATTTTCTGTACATTTGGGAAGCCATTCCGACAATTACCCGGGAGGGATTTGTGCCCCAAAATTGCTAGTTAAAGCATCTATCTTATTCAGATTTTGATATGGAATTGCAGAAGTAATTGGAAGGAAATAATAAACCAATTAAAATTATAATTAATTTATTATATCACTCATACACCTTATGGTACAATTCGAGAGCATTTACAGCTATTTGGAGTCATCTATAATTGGGGGTTGGAACCTCAAAATTACTAGTAAATTCATGGAGTTTCCTTGGATACCTATTCGACCCCAAAACCACATATGATGATTCAAATATAATTTAATTAATTTCCTATAATATATACAAGTATCATACCAATCATTAGTAAATTTTGTACAGTGTTGTGAAGAGATTTGTTCCAGGACCCAAGGGGGATTTCCACCTCTCAAATTGACTAGTCTTGTCCTGAAACTTATTCCCTTGCGAATTGCAGAAAATGGTTAAGTATATTAGTGATTATATGTATGATATATTTGATAATATGTAACATCACCCCTCAGGACCTTCCTCACCAAGTTTGAAATCAATTGGAGGAATTTTGGAATCACTTGAATCCATATAACTAGAGTTGTAAGAAGATGAATTTGAGTACATTGTGAAAGAGTGGGAAAATCGGTCATTTAGTAAAATTTAAAAAAGGGACATTAGAGTGGTATCAGATCATGACCTTGGAACTTGATGTGGTCTGATATTTATGAGTACAATAATTCAGGGACCACAGTTA
The DNA here is from genome assembly GCA_001517045.1 of Pseudotsuga menziesii. Taxonomy (NCBI): domain Eukaryota; kingdom Viridiplantae; phylum Streptophyta; class Pinopsida; order Pinales; family Pinaceae; genus Pseudotsuga; species Pseudotsuga menziesii. The sequence continues at coordinate 205,547 of LPNX010289872.1, forward strand.
CATATTGAAACCAAAAGTTCTTTTGTTGAAGAGGAAAAAAAAAGTAGGAGAAGAATGCAATGTTTTTGGGGAAACAATGACTAGGCATGAAAAGAGAACCTCATATGATGGTGAAGAGATAATAAAAATAATGGATCCTATCCTTTAATACATGACCAAGAATATTATGAAAGGATTCAAATTTTTGGCTATCCAAAGTTGGGAAAAATATATTGATTTTAAGAAAACCAAGGGGAAAAATGTATCAGCTTACTTGAAGGAGCAAAGGGAGGAGACTAAGGAGCTACAAATTTCTATGGGTGGTGAAGAAGAAAATGCATTATATAAAAAGGATATAAATTCACCCCCAAATACTTTGAAAAAGATGAGGAAACATCACATGAGAAGGAAGAAGAGTACCTTGAAACTATTGAATATCATTCTGAAACAAATTCTACTATGGACATGGACCAAAGGGAATCTACAGATGGATGTTTGAAATATGGAGTACCTAATGATGGGTTATCAAACCTTTATTTTGGTGACATATATATCACTTTTTAAAGTGTTTCTACAAGCCAAAATTCCATTAAACATGAAAATGAAGACCTTGTAGCAGTTGAATAAGAAACAAGATCAACTTCCCCATCACCACTTGAGCTTCATGAAGTTGGTCCAAGTAAGAAGGAAGAATATAAGGAGGTTCATTTGTAAGAGGATAATTTTATTGAAGGGTACTTAAATATGAATGAAAATAAGATCCAAGAGGCCCTTAGAATAGTCCATGACACTCAAGCATTGGTATCAAATTCTTGTTAGAGAGCTACTTCCTTGGACGAGCCATCCTTCCTTGAAGACATGGAAAATATTCAAAGAGAAATGTGGAACATAAAAGGTAATTTAATGTCTTTGATTTTTTATACAAAAAATATCATTTATCTTAGTGAATGGTTACATGAATCCTACTTGAAGACTAATGAAGTTATTCATAAGCTCACAATTCAAAATGAGCAACTTCTTGAAAAGTTGCAAGACACTTTTTTTTCCTCCTATGTTTCATATTGTGAAATGGTAGATTGCTTGGAGGATGCTCATGACATGGTGGATCATGAGAAATTTGGAAATTTGAATGTACTTGATGTGTTTGAATGTTAACTTGAAGAGATCCAAACACTTGATGTGGTAGAAGAGGAACTTGAATTGTCTCTTAATGAAGGCTATGCAATTTTTAAAGAAGAGCATGATTCCTCTACGTTGGAACCAATCTATGACAAAGGTTTCTCACTTTTGAAGGAAATTCATGATACAACCCATATGGATCCTTACCTTGATAAAACTTCTGCACTTTCTGATCATTTGGGTGAGTTAGTTCATTCTCCTACATCCTACAATTCCTTTTTTTGCAGCATTAGTCTCAATGAAGTATGGGTGAAAGGGTTCTTTTTTATGGTTCCACATGAGGAGTATGAAACTCCTATATTTAATTTTTATGATGACATGGTTGGAGAACACTCTTATTCACATTTTCAGCATCCTCCTTTGTTACTTTATGATGATGCACATCTACATGGATGCACCTATGATATGCATTTGAGTCACTTGAAGACTCATGGTTTTTCTTGCTCAACACTTGGTTCATTTGATGTTGGAAGAACTTCATCTGACACTTGGGTGAAGAGGGATATGATTGAGGAACATTGTTATTAGCAGAAAAATCCTCTGTTATTTCATGATGATATACATATTCATGGGTGTATTGATGAGACTTCTTTCAGCCACTTGAAGTCTTCATGTTTTATTTGCTCCTTACTTGGTTCATATTTTGTTGGAGGTTCTTGATTCACTTCTTGGATGAAAGAAAAAATGGCTGATTATTATTTTGATTCATATTACATTATTTGGGAGCAACATTATAGGACATGGGATCCTCACCTATGTCATTGGGGTAGATTTGGTTGGTCACTTGAAGCATGTATGCCTTGGAAAATGGTAGTGTACTCACTTGGAGGTATAAGCACTTTCATGATTTTTTGATGAGGCACCTCCTTGATGTATCATTTTATTATGTTGTTATGTACTTCGATGATATCTATTATGTACTCATGATATTTAAAAAATGCATACAAGAAAATGGGATCCAAGAATTCTCTTTCCTAATGGTATGAGTTGGAGAGCACTCTTATTTGTTGGAGTGCAATGTAATGTGCCAAATTTTTAATTGGGTCACAATGGCTGAATCAAATTTTCCATATTCATGAAATTTGTCAAAGGGATGCTAAATGTCAATTAATTGTGAAGGAGGTAAATCACTAGTTTCCTAGGTTGGGAGTGGAAGCTTTGAGATTTGGAATAAGGGGAATAATAAATGATGTTTAGACATTAGAGGAGCATAAATATTTAATAATGTATATTATTAAATAAATACAATAGAAAAATTAAATGGATATGGATAATGGAGACACATGGAGACTATGGGGCCCACTCAAGCTAGAATTCCTATGTTAAATGGCATCCTCCTCTTGTAATTTCAAATACATGGGAAGAATGATGTTTTGGGATGGATTATGAGGTTAATATACTTGTACATATAATTCATAGGTAAAATTTGGGATGAATTGTAACTTACATGGGAGAGAAAGATCCAAATGGGAGTTTCATGGACACTTGGCTAGATTCCCCTTACATTTATGATATCTATGACACCAATGATGGATAGTCTATGACAATTATGACACAATTCAGATATAAATGCTGAAATACTGATATAATGACATGTCAGGACTGAATAGAGAATCTTAGAGGTCGAATTTGGGAGTTGGAGAAGGACAAGAGGCTCCTACTCAAATTTGGGAGAAGAGGGAAGGTGAAGAGAGAGGCCACATGGCATAGAATGAGAAGCCACCCCAATTAGAATTATATTTGGAACCTTATAAGACCAATAATTTTTATAAAATACAGGTATCAGCCATGAGAATAAGCTTTTTCTCATTTGTGAATTGTGAGAGCTAGTGGATGACTAGTTTTCTTGCTTAAGCCAATTTTGAGGGTGAAAGATTCCCATCCTATTTGGTGTTTGGAAAGGCCAATAGGGTATTTAATAGATATTTAATGGATTCTTATTTTCAGTTTTAATATATAGTAAATCATTTGGATTCTTCTATTGCAGCACTCTCTCTCAACTATTTCCAGTTTTCACACCATATTCATGCCAATGTAGGGATCGCGCTTTGGGTGAGCTATTGATCTCTTTGGGGAATATTATAATGAAAATTATCTTATTTTCTGATGTATATTATGTTTATTTCACTTTAAGAATACTCTCAGGTCTAAATAACAAAAATAATTTATGTAAAAATGTTGAACAATGAAGAAATAGTGTCATTTCCCAACTATCTTATTGTGAACCATTGTAATGTTGATGATTTTGAATTGGGAGATAATTTCATTTTAAATTTATGATTGTAATCAGTTAAATATTATATTTTATTCATTATTAGAAATTTTCAATTCTAAAATCCCAATATTTGTATGCAAAATGACTTTTAATGAGCAAACAATGACCATTTCCACTCTATTTTGATATATGCCATGGTAATGCTTATTATTTCAAATGGATTAATGTATTTAGGATAAATTCATGATGTATGGACTGTAATTAATGTTTATTTAAATTATTATGTTCATTAATTAAGCATTGGAATCCATTTTACTCATTTTTATTGCATTGGGAGAAGATTTGGTGCATTTTCCCCAAGGGTCGAAATTGTGACTTGGGAGTTGTTTTGGAAAGAGTCATAAAAGCATGTATAAAATGAACCATGATGCATATAAGACTTTTAAAATGTACCTTACACATAGCTATCCTTTTTTAATAAAATTAAAGTGACTTTGGGATCATTTGTGAAGCCATTTCTGGCAATTACCTAGGGGGAATTGGAGCCCCAATTTGCTAGTAAAGACTCCTACTTTGAACAGAACATTAAACAAGCTTGAAGAAGTAGTTTGTATGTCAAAAAAAATAATTAAAAATACTATTTAATTTATATTATCATTCATGTACCTTCAGATAAAAATTTTAATCATTTGGGTCAATTTGGAGACCAATACATTAAAACTAGTCAAGAGCCAAAATTGTGAAAAAATGGAAAATTGGGCATTTTAATAAAATTTCAAAAAAGGACATTACAGTGGTATCATAGAATGATATTGGCACATTATTTGGTATGATATTTATGAGTGCAATAATTCAGGGACCACCATTATATATTGAAACCCAAAAGTGCTTTTGTTGAAGAGGAAACAAAAAGTAGGAGAAGAAGGCAATTTTTTGGGAAACTATGACTAGAGATGAAAAGGGAACCTCATATGATGGTAAGGAGATAATAAAAATCATGGAACCTATCCTTGAAGAAATGACCAAGAATATTATGAAAGGATTCAAATTTTTTTCTATCCAAAGATGAGAAAAATATATTGATTTTAAGAAGACCAAGGGGAAACATGCATCAGCTTGCTTGAAGGAGCAAAAGGAGGAGACCTATGAAACACCTAGTTCTGAAATAGGTGAAGTATAAGAAGTAGTACATGAAGAGGATATAAATTCACTCCAAAATTACTTTGAAAAATATGAGGAAACATCACATGAGAAGGAATAAGAGTAACTTGAAACTATTGAATATCATTCCGAAAAAAATTCTACTATGGACATGGACCAAAGAGCATCTACTGATGGATGCTTGAACTGTGAAGGAGTACCTATTGATGGGTGCTCATAAATATATGTCGGTGACATAGAGATCAGACTTCAAAAAAAAATTGCAAGATGGAATTCCATTAAACATGAAAATGAATACCGTGTAGTAGTTGAAGAAGAAACAAGATCAACTTCCCCATCACCACTTGAACTTCATGAATTTGGTCCAAGAACAAAGGAAAAAGATGAGGAGGCTCATTTGCAAGAACATCATTTTATTGAAGGGTCCTTAAAGATGAATGAAAAGAAGATCCAAGAGGCCCTTAGAATACTCCATCACACTCAAGCATTGGTATCAAATTCTTGTTGGAGAGCTACTTCCTTGGAGGAGCCATCATTCCTTGAAGAAATGGGGAATATTCAAAGAGAAATGTACAACATCAAAGATTTTCATAATGTAAATTGCTTGGAGGATTCTCATGACATGATGGATCATGAGAAACATGAAAAATTGTAGGTTCTTGATGTGTTTGAATATGAACTTGAAGAGATCCAAACACTTGATGTGGTGGAAGAGGAACTTGAATTGTCTCTTGATGAAGGGTATGCAATTTTTAAAGAAGAGCATGATTCCTCTACATTGGAACCAATCTATGACAAAGGTTTCACACTCTTGAAGGAGCTGCATAATCCTACCACTATGGATCCTTCAAATTATGACAATTTTGTACTTACTGATCATTTAGGTGAGTTGGTTCTTTCTCCTACATCGTAGACTTCTAAATTTTGTAGCAGTAATCCTAATGAAGTATGGGTGAAAGGTTTATTTTTGATGGTACCACATGAAGAGCATGGAAATTATATTTCTCCTTTTGATTATGTAATTATTAGAGCACCATATTATTTACATTTTCAGCAGCTTTCTTGTTTACATTATGATTATACACATCTACATGGGTGCACCTATGATGTTCACTTGAGTCACTTGGAGACTCATGATTTTGCTTGCTCCTTTCCTAGTTTATTTGCAGTTGGAGGAACTTCATCCCACACTTGGGTGAAGGGTTATATGATTGAAGAACATTATTATTGGAAGCAACATCCTCTGATGTTACATGATGATATACACATTCATTAGTGTATTTATGAGACTTCTTTGAGCCACTTGAAGTCTTCATGTTTTCCTTGCTCCTTATTTTGTTTAGATTTTGGTGGAGGTTCTCCATTCACTTATTGGATGAAAGAACACATGGATGATTATATTGATTCCCATTACAAATCATTTGGAGAACATTTTTAGGATCATTCCTTGTTACTTTCTGATGATGCACATCTACATGGATGCACCTATGATATGCATTTGACTTAGTTGAAGACTCGTTGTTTTTATTGCTCAACACTTGGTTCATTTGATGTTGGAGGAACTTCATCCAACACTAGGGTGAATAGAATTATGATAGGAGAAAATTTTTGTTACCGGCCACATACATTGTTATATCTTTATGATTCACTCATTCATGGATGTATGGGTAGGACTTCTTTGAGTCATTTGAAGTCTCCTTGTTTCTGTTGCTAACTATTTGGTTCAAATTTTAGTGGAGAATCTCCATTCACTTCTTGGATGAAAGAATACATGGCTGAATATTTTGATGCATATCACTTCCTTTTAGAGCAGAATTATAGGACATGGGATCCTCCTCTATGTCATTGGATCAGATTTTATTTTCCATGTGAAGCATGTATGTATTTGGCAAATGGTAGTCTACTCACTAGGAGGTATAAGCACTTTCATGATTTCTTCGTGAGGCACCTCCTTGATGTACATTATGTTGCCTCCTTTCACACACCTGGGGGGGAACATGGCAGAAATATTCAAGCCACTAGGTGTGTCCTTGGGGAAAAGTCTTGAGTCAAGGCTGTCACCTTGTTCTTGACTCCTCCATTTAGGCCCAAATTCTAACGAAGCCAAGAGGGGTAGAACCTATTGAGTTACTAAGGAAAAATACTTTAGTATGATGATGTTAAATTGAGATAGTTGCTTAGGAGTTTTGAAATTAACCATAAATAACAATAGATGACAAGATGAAAAATAAACACAATAAAGCACAATGCTGAGACACAGTAAATATATATCAAAAAATTTAAACACAGAACTAGTGCCTTAAAAATGGAGTATAAAATAATCAAAGTACTTGTATAAACTTAGAGTGAATGTTTTGTAATTTCCTCTTGGTATGTTTTAAGTTAACATGGAATATGAGTGGATTAAATTAGGCAACGGGGGACTCCAGATATACCCAAGGGGTACTTGGAGTATGTCCAAAAATAAACCTTCATGGCTACCCGCAACGAATGTGTGGGATGAATGGAGTCTCTGAGACTATGTTCATAATACACACAAAGGTTTAATAGAGATCGGCACCCTGAGGTCACTCTCCAGGAGTTCCCACTTCCTTTGGGTATTTTTCCACCGTTTACGGTTTGATCGAGACGTTGGATTTTCGCCTGATGGTGGTTGACTGGGGAAGGTGAAAACTAATAAATATAGTCACTCACATTGTTTTTTATGCATCTTGATTGATCGGATGAATTGCATCCAAGTGCAAAGTATACACACTGGAGTCTTGTCAATTTTAGTAAATTTTAAAGGGTGTGTTTTTTAGAAAGAAAAACCCTCCAAGAACCTATTTCGGTCCAAGCGGACCTCAATCAGGGAATCAAGGAGGGGGTTGATTTTAGAATGAATTATTTCAGATATTAATTATAAGAAACAAAAATTAAGCAAACCACAAGTTTTCTAATTAGTCCTACCATGCATCTATTTCCCCTTTCGGGTCAATCGGGAAGTCGTGGGGTAAGTATTAAATTTACTTTGCTACTGTAATATGGAATATATGATAAAGTAATCAAAGGATATTATTCTGCATCAATGAAACTAATCTAGAGCAAATAAAACTAAGAAATTGCAAAAACTGAAAAAAATGACGCGAATCCCCATAGGGGGGATGGGGAATGGGCTCGAAACAGCCTATTCGGAAATAATTTTAATTATTAGTGGTTAAAATATAATAAAATTGATATGAATCCTCTTATTCCTTATACAGGATGAAACCAAGCCTTTACAAACTGCCAAAATTAAAAATTACAGTCAAAAGGGAGACCCCTGGGGGATTTAGATGGCCCAAAAGCCACTTTCGAACAACAGATTATCCTCTTTATTTTAGAGCTGATAAAATAAAGTTAGATTATTAGAATGAAATATTCCCAAAATCACTTTGAAAGTACCTTTGGGTCAGCCTACTTTAAACCAAAAAAACTAAGTTAAAACTAATTAAAACGGTAAAAAAGGAACCAAGGAAAGCGGGCTTTCCTTGGGGTCTTGGATTTCCTTTGGGGAAGCCAATGTTATATGCACTGATTTCTATATTTTATATTTTAAAACAGAAACATAAATCTAATGCATGCAAACTATGGATTCTCTTTAAATTGCCATGCAAAACGGACAATTTCCCTAGATCTAGATGTAGAATGCTTATACAAAATTTTAGGAATGAGATATAGATTATGAGCCTTGAGACAATATATTTATGTTAAGTTTTACTTTAAAATAATATATCTGAATAATATCAAAGCTTGTAAACAAAATAACCAGGTAAAATTTTGATTTTTAGAAGGAGGAAGAGAGAGAAAGAGTGTTGGAAGCCTAGGAATATTGGGCTTTGGAGTTTGCTTTGGTGGAATACTGAGGGAATATGTCCTCCAAAATATCCTAAATATGAGGAATATCCAAACTATATCAACCCATTCTACAAGTGAGATCAGTTGCAACTTAGAAATCCTTGTACAAACAGATGGTTAAATCATGGGTGTTGCTGGAAAAAGACAATTAGAAAGCATGCAATTAAACTTAAAATACAGGAAAATCCAAGAGATATAAAACAAGAAGACAGTAAGAGCATAAATAAAACTATAATAATCTCTTACCCCAATAGGAGGGAGCTCTCTCCTTCAGGGCCAACAATTAACCAACAAAAAACAAAGATTAATAATACATATTATACCTCATAAGCACTTGACAATCACCATCCACACATGAAGAGCCTTACACCATAGATATTTCCTCCAAAGATTCTTTATTCCAAAAAATAGTACACAATACAATAGCAACAACATCTCAATCCAGTTCTAACTAGCTTGGAAGAGGAAAACTGAGCTTTATTTATAGCAAAACTAGGAAATCTACCCCCAAGGGGGGGGGATTCCCAAGGAGAGAGAGACTATAGATGTATATGGAGTTAATCTAAGCTTGATTTGAGTCTAACTGAGCTTGATCTAAGTCTCACTGAGTGCAACTGTCAATCAGAGATATGATTAGATTGACACCTCAACCTGCTAACTGAAGCATCCACCAAAACTCATCCAGATGGGCCCACACATGTGGAGGAGAGAGAGAGGGTGCAAATCCCAAGATTGCATGCAATAATGCACTCCCTGTTCAGCCCAAATCACCCCCTTCTATCAAGGGATGGTAAGATCCATCCAATCCTAGCCGAAGAGATTGATTTCAGTCAAATTGGAGCAAATCCCAATGATTTAGGATTTTGAATTTTCTCCATTATTTAATTAATTTATTAATTAAAATAATCAATATTTGATTTTTAGGGATTTTTGACCTGAGTGATGGAAAAATCACTCAAAACTTAGAAAAAGTGGGTCTATGGGTTTACATGGTGCTCTAAGGTTGAAAACGAGCACTCCCATGACTGAAACTGATTTGAGATCCCACTTTTATTACAAAACCAATTTTTCCAATTAGACTATTAAAAAATAGCCTAAGTTTTGGAAAATTTAAAACTTAAAAAAAACTTAAAAAATTAAAAAAAAAAATAGAAACTAAGGGGACTTAGACATGTTCATATGACTCGACCATAATTCCTAGTATGTATATACATTGACACATAGACTCTAATAACCTCAATACGCCGAAATTCCAAGCCAACCACCCCAACTTTGGAGGTATTGAGTTAAAAACTCAAAAATTATCAGTTGTTTATTCAACAACCAATAATAACCAAGGAAAAAAAAACCCCGGGATGATCAGATTGACAAATAATGTCTAAGAGACCGAATATTTTACATACACTATCATGCTAGAACATTTTATTACAAATCCCCTATGGGGCATGAACATTTGATATAGTACAACAAGCACTTCCCAGAAGCACTTCGGAAGGTCTTCTAAAGTCAGAACAAATCATCTTTGTCTAGTTCGCCTGGCTCACTTGATAAAAAACCACTAAGTACAACGTAGGTGGTAACATCTGGATCCATCTAGGGACACATGATCTGAATAATCTTTTGATCAAAGAAGAGGATGTGAGAACCCCAGAATCTCTGGGTCCTGCATATCAATTAAAGCTTGTCAGTAATATGTATATAAAACAAATCAACTATAAAAGAAGATTAATGTAAATAAATAGTCTATGATGTACAAAAAAAGCAATACTTTACAAAACTAATATACAAAAGAAAATTTTCAAGGTTAGTACTATGGATCAAAACATCAATAATACAACAATATCTATAATACAACAATATGATACATGAACTTTAAAAATAAATGTAGGGAAAGGTTTAGAAATTGGCTCTGAAACCACTGATGCCAATAAAGGCATTAAACCGTCTCAACAAAGAACATCTTGAGGAGAAATCCATTCACTGGTAGGCTTAAGCTTTCTCCTTCTAGGTCATTTAGATAGAAAGAATTTGTTCCTACTACTTCATTAATGATATATGACCCCAACCATAAACTGTCAAACTTTTCGTGTTTCCCAGGTTTCTCTTGCACTTTTTCCCAATGCAAGACTGTGTCACCTACTTCAAAGGATCCTGGCTGGGTAGATCTATCAAAGGTTCTCTTGACTTTGTTTGAATTTATGATACTTTGGTCAAGGGAGTTTCTTCTACTCTCATCTAACTCGATCAACTACTTGATTCTGTTCTAAATGGCCTCCTGATCCGAGCTAAAGGTTTGAAGAAGCTGATACACTGGAAGCTTTAAGTGGACAAGTAAGGTGACATCTAGGCCATAGACAAGTTCAAAAGGACTCCTTCCGGTTGAACTTTTCTTCGTGATTCTATTGGCCCATAATGCAAACTTGATCTTGCTATCCCAAGCCTTTTTATTATCACCAATAATTTTCTTGATTATGGTCACTAAGTTTTTATTAATTGAATCAGCTAGACCATTTCCTTAGGGATAATAGTTGGATGAATGGGATAAGACAATGCCATACTTGAAACGAAAGCATGACATCTCATAGGAAACAAAGCACGGGTCATTATTTGTGATGATTCTGGCTGGCACACCAAATATTGTGATAATCTTATATTCTAAGAAATCCATGACTACAACATTGGTTTCCTTCTTAGTGGGTATCGCATCAACCCACTTGGTGAAATAATCAATGGCGGTGAGTATCCAAGAATAACCATTGCTCGAGTTATCCTTGAACTTACCGATGAAATCAATCCCCCACTACTGGAAAGGGGCTTGGATTACTATTGGGTTTAAAGGAAAGGCTTTCATTTGCTGCTTTCCAGTGAACAACTAACACTGGGGGAAACTATGACAGAATTGTACACATCTGAAAAGAGGTTCGGCCAATAGTAGCCTCCTCTAAGGATTTTATAGGTAGTTGTTCTTACTGCAAAATGTCCACCGCAAAATATTGCATGGAACTCAACCATGATTTTTTTAGACTCAGGTTCATCGACACATCTAAGTATTAAACCATCGGGGTTTCTCCAACCCAAACCATATTTTGTTAAACAATACTTAGTTGCTTTTAACCTTAATGCTCTTCTTTTATGGCGAAGTAGGGGATCAGGGCATGTAAGGCTACGGAGAAAAAATATCATGTTAGTATACCAAGGGTCATTAGAGGAAATTTGATGTCTAAAATGGGCCTCCTAAGGAAAATAATAAAATAATAGTTATTAATTTTGGAGGAAGAATGAAAAAAACAACTTTTTTTGTTCGTATTTTCAACATATCTCCCTATGTTTTTACTCAAATTCCGAGTAGGAGAGCTCGTTGGATGCAAAATTTAATTCCGCATCTAATGATTACCCACACTGCATACTTTTGATGGACCCCGCAACCCCAAAAATAAGAAATACCTGAAAAAATGTGATGATGACATCATCATCATGTTTTTTCAGGTATTTCTTATTTTTGGGGTAGCGGGGTCCATCAAAAGTATGCAGTCTAGGTACTCATTGGATGAGGAATTAAATTCCATGTCCAACGATCTCTCTCGCTTGGAATTGGAGTAAAAACATAGGGAGATATGTCAAAAATACAAAAAAAAAGTAGGTTTCTTTCATGACAAATATGTTAATTCAACCAGTATGGTTGACTCAATTTATTGAAATTCTATTGGTTCTTGAATTACAACTCACAAAATTTATTGTTGGCACATTTTCTTATAAGGCCCATTTTAGACCCCAAATTTCCTCTAATGTCTGCTCTAATCTCTGAAGCTTGTCTGATACACTTTGCTTTGGATCACTGTTCTGGCAAATTATTCCTAAGGCCTTTTCATTTCCTTGGGTAAACATCTTTGCAAGGCCTTGTCCCTTAATTAACTCAGTAGATTTTATCTCTAAATCATACTCTTGAATCTTTGAAACCCACTTACCCCCGATTCCTAGACAATCTTGTTGACACATGATATCCTTGACAGCTACATGCGGTAAATACCCAATGATTTTGGAGTATCCTACATAAGTTCTGAAATGTTTAAGGGACTTGAAAAGAGCATAGGCCTGTTTCTCCATGGTGGTATACTTCAAATCTGAATGTTGCAAGGCTCTACTCATAAAGGCTATATGTTTCTCTTGTACCTCCTTATTCTTTTGAAGCAAAACACCAGCAATGGTGTCCTCCGAGGCAAAGGAAAATATCTGAAATTCCTTGGAATAATCTGGACTGATCAAGACTGGGGACCTAGATATGGAATCTTTGATAGACTTGAAAGCATATTTCCCTTCATCTTTCCATTCAAATTTAACATCTTTCTTTAACAATTTTTGTAGAGGCTTCATTAATTCTGCTAAATTTGGGATGAATCTCCTTATGAAATTAATCTAACCCTTGAAAGACTGGAGAGTTTCAATATTCTGAGAAAAATGGACTTTCTTATTGGCTTCAACTCTCTTAGGATCGACTTTGACACCATCCTTAGAAATGATGTGTCCCAACAACTTGCCTTCGTCAACACCAAAGATTGATTTGGTGGGGTTTAAGGAAATACCATATTTTCGACATCTTATGAACACCTGCCTAAGATGACTTCTATGGTCAAATATTTCTTTTGAGATAACAGTTAAGTCATCTTGATATATTTTGATTATATTTCCTATAAGTTCTTTAAAGTCAAAATCCATGGCTCTTTGAAAGGTGGCACCAACATTTAATAAGCCAAAAGGCATTCTTAAAAATTTATAGGTGCCCCAAGGTGTGGTGAATGTAGTTTTAAGTTGATCCTCTTCATTTACAAACACTTGGTTATAACCAGAAAATCCATCCAACATGGACATCATTCCTGATCCTGTTACTCTTTGAAGCAATGTTTCCATGTCAGGCAATGGGTAATTATCTTTAAGGCATGATGTATTCATATTTCTGAAATCTATACATATTCTAATTGACCCATTCTTCTTTCTGACAACAACTAAGTTGGAGCACCATGATAAATGTCTTGTAGGTGCTATGATCCTTGCTGCTAACATCTTCTAAAGCTCCTTCTGCACAATGGGGGCCAACTTAGGATTTATTCTCCTAAGTTTTTGTTGGAAAGGCTTGAACTCCTTAGCCTCTCTTGTGAGGGGAATAGTGTGTCGAAACACATCTTCCCAATAGGATTTAAGTTCATCATAACTAAAGGCCAACACATCTCTATATTTTTTGATTAAATTGATCAAACTGTTCCTTTCCTTTTCCGAAGTAACTTTTCCAATTTTTATTAACTTGGGGTCCTTATCAGTTCCTATGTTTATTTCCATATAATCCCCAAGTTTGTATTTCTTCTTTTTTGTTTTTATGATGATCCTATCGATCAAAAATATTTTCAAAAATCTATAAGGATACTCGGGATGTGATTCCTTTCATTATCCTCGCATTCCTGATACTCTTTACCCTCTTGCTGATAACTGATCTTGCAGCCTTCAAACTCTTGTATATTATGGATGAATCTCAAGATTTTCTCATCATCTTTAAACACTTGCCAGTGATCTACATTATCGGGAATTGAAGGTCTGAAATTAATTTTCATTTTCCCATTCCCACTAATCATTGCATCTGATCGCTAGAGGGTGGATGTTGCTACCGCCAACTTATATGCTAACCCATTCATTTATCTAGGGACCTTTTGAATGTTAAGTGCATCAAACCATTCCATGGTGTTCCATATGGCATTTATATAATTCCTTAGTTTGTCAATTTTTCACTGATACTGATTCTCAATCTGGAAGACAACTAAGTATGAATCACCTTTTATGTTTAACATCTTTATCCCCATGTCTTTAACGATTTCTAACCCTAGAATCAATGCCTCATACTCATATGCATTGTTTGATGCTTCAAATTTCAACTTGAAAGCAAAGTTGTAGACTTTATTTGAAGGAAAAATGATCACGATTCCTACACCCTTTCCGGCTTTGGAATAACCCCCGTCAAAGTAAATTTACCAAAATTTATCTATCTTTTCATCTTTAATGTTTTCCTTAATAGGGGCCATGAAATTTGACAAGATACCATAGTTTCCAAAGTTATCAGTGAAATGAACAAATTCATTTCCGTGATTTTTAGGGTTTTCTACATGTCATTTCCTTAGCTTATCTTTGTGGAGTATCACCCTAGTGTTTTCTTATGCAGGTATAGTAGCATATGCCCAATCCATTTGAATGTACCCACCAAGAGTTGTGGCCCGCTTTCTGGATAGCAACATACCCCAATTATATGGAACATCTATCACTACTACATCCATTGACATGTCGATGTCAGGATACTTCGCCAACTTAACATGTAGATTTAAGATTATCCCTACCACTTCAATTTCTCTTGCATCCATTGCACAAACATTGTGGTAAGGTCGAGTGACCCTTAGATTTAGCTATTCCATTACTTTTCTTGTCATGACATTTGATGAAGCACCTGAATCTAACATGTAGTTATGAAGGAGAAGGTTATCAACTAAGAGAGAGACATAAAAAGGTGGGTGGTATTCTCTTTTCGGATCAACACTATTGAGGACTATAGGAATATCCATAGTCTCAATATGTTTGGCTTCAAATATAGAATTATTATTAGGGAGAGGATCCTCTTTGACAATATTATGAGTTTTAATTTGACTATAGTCTATGGATTTAAACAACTTTTCTTTTTGGATAGGAATTTTAAGGACATCAGTTGCATAAACATGAACCTTATCACTACTTATCCATTCTCCCATGCCAATATTTGATTCATAGATAATAGGGGGATCTGGGAGAGGAGGAGTGGTTACCTTTGGCCTGTATTGTTTAGATGGTGATGGCTTCTCCTTTCTTTGATAAACCGAACCCTTGAATATAGCCTTCTTCATTTCTTGAATTCTTTCTGGAGTAGGAATTTCACCATATAAGTTGGAAAGGAGGTCCTTCTCATAACTGTAATCCATGTCATGCTTCCAATGCTGGTTCGATAAAGGGTAGGTTTGGCCTACCATGTACACATGATTAGACTCGCTTGATGTTGTTTCCCGATTACTGACCTTGGGAATTCCATGTTCCATAACTTGGTTTGCAACATAGCAAGTGCTTTCTTGGTGGAATTGTTCACAAGGTCTACACCATCGAACTACTTCTTCTACCATTTTAGCTGAGTCTAACTAGTTTGGAATCCTAGGCTCTTGCTGAGGAGCTTTCTTTTGATCCATCTGATTTTGTTTAGGCTGAAAGTTCCTAGGTCCATTATTCCTTTCCATTGTGATTATTCTATTTTACATATGATTCAATTGTGCAGAATGATTGGCCATTAGTTGGTTTTGACTAGTAACCAATTTTTTTATCATGTCTGTCACCTTTTCCATGGGATATTTAGAACTTCCCTTTTCTTATGATTCAACGAATTTACCCTTCTCTTTGTTGTAGGAAGTGTTTCCCCTAGTGTAACCTGGAATGTTGGACATGCCTGAACACTGCATATTCTTTTCTATTTTCTCGACCAATTCTTGGGCAGTTTTTAGATCGCCCAAATCTTTGTCTCTTAAGTGGTATCTTAAATCACCGGTGAAATCTTCGATGTAGGATATAAGGATAGAGGCATATTTTGGATTAATTTCTCTAGGAAGGTCTGCAACCACATGCCTGAATTTAGTGTTAAAGTCATCCATGGTTTCATTCTCCATCTTCTTTATGCTATGAAGGATAGTGAGCAGATGTCTTGGTTCCTTCTTTTCTCCCCATTTCTTCTTAAAACCATCTAGGAATTCACTAAGAGTTTTATATGAATCATCATCTAGGTCAGAGTACCATTCTCCAGAATCATCTTCTAAGGATAGAGAAAAGAGCTTCATTTTGACATCGTCATGGTCATGGGAAACATCATTGGAATAACTGAGTAGGTGCTTTTCAAACTTTCAAAGGTGAGACTTGGTAGTGATGGAATTATTGCCCTGAAATATGGGGAGCTTCTTGATAGCATAATTTGGAATGGCATGGGAAGCACCTGCTATTTGAGAAAAGTCAAGGGTTTGAAAAATCCCGTCATTTCTTGAGATTGGTGAATATGACTCTCTACAATTATGTGATGGATATCTGAGAGGGATTGGTATCCTAAATCTTCAAGGTTTCTACGAGAGGTCTACCTATTCAATCTTTCTCTAATAAAATTTTTGGGATTAGGGAGAGGATTGAATAATTGTCGACGGTTTCTTTGGGTATAAATTCTTGAAGGGATGTTAGATAGTGGAGTCACCGGATGGATCGAGTTTTAATTTATATTTTTTTTAAAGACAAGATCAATCAATTTTTTTTATCTTTTTAGTTGTTTAGAAAAAATATAAGCTAAGTCGTACTTAGGAATAAAAATATTTATCCCTGAAAACGGTGCCAAAAAGTGTTGCCGCCTTTCACACACCTGGGGGGGGAACGTGGCAGAAATATTCAAGCCACTAGGTGTGTCCTTTGGGGCAAGTCTCGAGTCAAGGTTGTCACCTTGTTCTTGAATCCTCCGTTTAGGCTCAACTCCTAACAAAGCCAAGTGGGATACACCCTATTGAGTTACTAAGGAAAACTACTTTAGTATGACGATGTTAAATTGAGATATTTGCTTAGGAGTTTGTAAATTAACCATAAATAACCATAGATGACAAGATGAAAAATAATCACAATAAAGCACAATGCTG
This sequence comes from Pseudotsuga menziesii, assembly GCA_001517045.1. NCBI lineage: Eukaryota > Viridiplantae > Streptophyta > Pinopsida > Pinales > Pinaceae > Pseudotsuga > Pseudotsuga menziesii. Next base: position 222,671 of record LPNX010289872.1, read on the forward strand.
AGACATAGTAAATATATATCAAAATATTTAAAAATAGAACCAGTGCCTTAAAAATTGAGTCATAAAATAATCAAAGTACTTGCATGTGCTTGGAGTGAATGTTTTTCAATTTACTCTTGGTATGTTTAAGTTAATATGGAATATGAGTGGATTAAATTAGGCGAGGCGAGACTCCAGATATACCCGAGGGGTACTTGGAGTATGTCCAAAAATAAACCTTCATGGCTACCCGCAAGGAATGTGTGGGCTGAATGGAGTCTCTAAGACTGTGTTCATAATCCACACAAAGGTGTAACAGAGATCGGCACCCTGAGGTCACTGTCCAAGAGTTCCCACTTCCTTTGGGTATTTTGCCACTGTTTATGATTTGATCGAGGCGTTGGATTTTTGCCTGATGATGGTTGATTGGGGAAGGTAAAAAATATATAATATAGTCACTCACATTTCTTTTGATGCATCTTAGCTGATCAGATGAACTGCAGCTAAGTGCAGAGCATACACACCGGAGTCTTGTCAATTTAGTAAATTTTAAAGGGTGTGTTTTTTAGAAAGAAAAATCCTCTAAGAAAATATTTTGGTCCAAGTGGACCTCAATTGGGGAATAAAGGAGGGGGTTTATTTTATAAAAAATTATTGGAAATATTAATGATAAGCAGCAAAAATGAATCAAACCACAAGTTTTCTAATTAGTCCTACCACACATCTCTTTCCCCTTTCGGGTCAATCGAGAAGTCGTGGGGTAAGTATTAAAGTTACTTGGTACTGTAATATGGAATATATGATAAAGTAATCAAAGAATATTATTCTTCATCAATGAAACTAATCTAGAGAAAAGAAAAATAATAAATTGCAAAAACTGAAAAAGGATGTGAATCCCCTCAGGGGGGTTGGGGAATGGGCTCGAAAGAGCCTATTTAGAAATAATTTTTATTATAATCTATTACAATATCAGAAAATGATATGAATCCTATTTTTCCTTATAAAATATGAAACCAATCCTTTACAAAATTCCAAAATTAAATACTACAGTCAAAAGGGAGACCCCTGGGGGGATTTGGATGGCCCAAAAACCAATTTTGAACAATAGATTCCCCTCTTTATCTTAGACCTGAAAAAATAAAATGATATTATTATAATAAAATATACCCAAAATCACTTTGAAATTACCTTTGGTTCATCCTAATTTAAACCAAAAAATCCTAAGTTAAAACTAGTTAAAACGGTAAAAAAAGAACCAAGGAAAGCAAGATTTCCTTGGGGTCTTGACTTGGATTTGGGGAAGACAATGTTATATGAATTTATTACTGTATTTTATACTTTAAAACATAAACAAAAATATAATGCATGAAAAATATGGATTCTCTTTAAATTTCCATGCAAAACAGACGATTTCCCTAGATCTAGAACTCGAATGCTTATACAACTTTTTAGGAATGAGATATATATTATGGGCCTTGATAAAATATATATATGTTAATTTTTACTTCAAAATAATATATCTGAATAATTTCAAAGCTTGTAAATAAAGTAACCAGGTAAAATTTTGATCTTTAGAAGGAGGAAGAGAGAGAAAGAGTGTTGGAAGCTTGGGAATATTGGGCTTTGGATTCTGCTCTAGTGGAAAACTGAGGGAATATGTCCTCCAAAATATATTGAAGATAAGGAATATGAAAAATATATCAACCCCTTATACAAAGTGAGATCACCTGCAACTTAGAAATCCTTGCACAAACAGATGGTTAAATCATGGGTGTTGCTGGAAAAAGACAATTAGAAAACATGCAATTAAACTTAAAATACATGCAACTCCAAGAGATCTGAAACAAGCAAACAGTAAGAGAATAAATAAAACTATAATAATATATTACCTCAACAGGAAGGATCTCTCTCCTTCAGGGCCCACAACTAACCCACAAAAAGCAAAGAGCAATAATACAAATTATACCTCATAAGCACTTGACAATCACCATCCACACATGAAAAGCATTACACCATAGATATTTCCTCCAAAGATTATTTATTCCATAAAACAGTACACAATACAATAGAAACAACACCTCAACCCAATTCTAACTAGCTTGGAAGAGGAAAAATGAGCTTTATTCATGTAAAAATGCTGAACAATGAAGAAATAGTGTCGTTTCCCCACTATCTTGTTGTGAACCATTGTAATGCTGATGATTTTGAATTGGGAGAGACTTTAATTGTACATTTATGATTGTAATCAGTTTAATATTATCTATTATTTATTATCATAAAGTTTCAAGTCGAAATTCCCAAGAGTTGTATGTCGAAATTACTTTTAATGAGCAAACAATGACCATTTCCACTCTATTTTGATATATGCCATCGTAATGCTTATTATTTTGAATGGAGGAATGTATATATGATAAATTTATGATGGATGGAATATAATTAATGTGTATTTCAAGTATCATGTTCATTAATTAAGAATTGGAATACATTTTACTCATTTTTATTGCATTGGGAGAAGATTTGGTGCATTTTCCCCAAGGGTTGAAATTGTGACTTGGGAGTTGTTTTGGAAAGAGTCACAACAGCCTGTATAAACTGAAACATGATGCATATGAGAATTTTAAAATTTACATTACACATACCCATCCTTTTTTCATAAATTCAAGTGAATTTGGGATCATTTGTGAAGCCATTTCCAGCAATTACCCAGGGGGAATTGGAGCCCCAATTTGCTAGTAAAGACTCCTACTTTGAACAGAACATTAAACAAGTTTGTAGAAGTAATTTGAAGGTAAAAAAAAATAAATGAACATAATATTTAAGTTATATTATCATTCATGTACCTTCAGGTAAAATTTGGAAGCATTTGGGTCAATTTGGAGACCAAGACACTAAAACTAGTCAAGAGCCAAAATTGTGAAAAAATTGGAAAATTGGGCATTTTAATTAAATTTAAAAAAGGGAAATTACATGCAATGGGACCCTAGGATATTTTTTAGTCCCATTGATTCCACAAGCAGTATGAGAGATGGATTCCCCAATTAATAAGGTGACGTTAATTAGAGTAGTGCAGCAGCAAGCATGGTGGTTCTGTTGTCGCCTTTCACACACTGGGGGGGGGAACGTGGAAGAAATTTTCAAGCCACTCGGTGTGTCCTTGGTGGAAAGTCTTGATTCAAGGCTGTCAAATTGTTCTTGACTCCTCCGTTTAGGCAAACTCGTAACGAATCCAAGGGGGTAGACCCTACAAGTTACTAAGGCTGCTTACTTAGATGATGATGGTATTAAATGAATAAGTTTTTAGGAGTTTTTATTTAACAATTGTAAACAACAGATAAAATAATGAGACAATCACAAATAAGCATGATATGAAACCCAATCACATATAGATTCAAAGAAATTAAAATTTAACTAGTGCCTTTACATGGAGTCGAAAACAATTAAGAGTGCTTGCAAATGCTGGAGTGAATGTTGTGCAATTGTATCTTGGTACGTTTTAAATTAATGTGAAAAAATGAGTGAATTAAATTAGGAGGGGGGGCTCCGGATATAATCAAGGGGTACTTGGAGTATTTCCAAAAGTAACAACTACTACGCATACCAGCAACAAATGTGTGGGCTGGATGGAGTCTCTGAGACTATGGCCATAATACACCCGCTAGAATGTAACAGAGATTGGTGCTTCGAGGTCACTGTCCAGTAGTTCTGACTTCCTTTGGGTATTTTTCCACCATTCATGTTTTAATCAAGGATTTGGATTTTCTCCTGCAGTGGTTAATTGGGAAAGTGAATCATAATTATTCTAGTCACTCACGTTGCTTTTGATGCAGCTTGATTGATCGGACGAACCGCAGCCAAGTGTAGAGCATACACACTGGAGTCTTATAAATTTTAGTAAATTTTAAGAGTGTGTTCTAGTTAAAAAAAAAAGAATCTCCAGGAATATCTTTCATTCCAAGTGGACCTCAATCAGGAAATCAAGAATGGGTTAATTTTACTGCTTGCTTGTGAAAAGTAACAATGAAAATAGAAGCAAAAAACACACACCACATGTTTTCTAATTAATTCTACCACGATCCTCTTTCACCTTTCGGTTCAATCAGGGATTCGTGGGGTAAGTATTAGTATTAATTTGATTTCAAAATATGGACTAATGACAAATATGATCAAATTATACAATCCTTCATGACAAGACTAAGTTAGAGCAAAAATGGGAAAAAATGCAAGAAAGTGAAACAGATGCGGATCCCCCCTGGGGGGATGGGGAGTGGGATAGAAAGAGCCTACTCAATGTGATTCTTTATTATTAATGGTTACAATATCAGAAAACTAATTTTCACTTTGGTCCTTGTTATACGAGATCCAAAGTCTTACAACGAGCTTAAAACAAGCCTAAAAGGAAGCACAACGGTGGGGGAAGCCTCTGGGAAGCTCCAGTTCGCCCAAGAGTTGGAAAACAGGCAGATTCTCCTTTTATTTTTTGTTAAAACTGCTAAAAAAAAGAAAAATATTAAAATTAAATATTCCCAAAAACACTTTAAAAGTGCTTTGGGTCACCACACTAATTACCGAAAAAAGACTAAGTTAAAAATTGTTAGAAAATGAACAATTTAGTTTTACGAAAGGGAACCAAGGAAAGTTAGATTTCCTTGGGATCTTGGCTTGATTTTTGGGCAGAAAATATGATGTACACTTTCTTGCAGAATTTATATCTTCAAAGAATGAAAAAGAAAACTACCTTATGAGCAAGCTTTAGATCTATGAATTAGCAACTTGCAAAAAGGAATTTCTTCACCTAGATCTATCTTTAAAATATGATATTCTTTATGAAATTTCAGATCTAAGAAACAAAACTCTTAGGAAATAGATCCAACAATGCATAAACAATTTTTAGAAATATATCTGATCATAAGAGGATGAACAACTAATCGAAAGATTGATTTTAATAAAATGGAGGAAGAGAAGGGGAAAGGCTTGTTGTTGGATAGATCTGCAATGGAAATTTGTTAGTGGAATGCAGAGGAGAAATACCTTCACAAAAATGTCGGATGTATAGTGGATTCAAACTATATCCATAGATCGTCCAATCCTTGCCACCTAAAAGCCAAACACACAACCTTGCACAAAACCTTATGAGATATGGATATATATATGAAAAAGAGACAAGAATTACATGCAAATAAGCTTATTAAACATGTTAAACTAGATATTCAAACACATATGCTATGAGATATAGAAAACAAGTAATATTACTTGGCCAGCTACACTCCTATTGATTCAGCTGAATCATTCAAGCCAAACAAGGTTCAGATGCAAAAATGGAGAGAAAAACCGGCAACATCAATAGCCGCAAGACAATGCTTATTCCACATACATGAGAGAATTACACCATTTAGCCTCCAAAGCTTCTTTATTCCAACAATAAAAATATTACAACAGTATTACAATAGAAAGTGTATTCTCTCCAGCTCGAACTAGCTTCAACAAGGGAATGACAGCTTCAATTTATAGCCAGACTAGCCAAGAGGGGCGCATGCATGACTGAAGGAGAGACTGCAACTAATGGAGAGTCAAGCTGACCTTGATTTGATGATGAAGTAAGTCTAACTAGACTAAAACTACAAATCAGAGTGACACCTCACTCAGTGAACTGACCCACCCATCAAACAACTGCCAGATTGATCCACATGTGTGGAGGAGAGAGAAAGAAGGGCACAACCCCCAGATCGACATGAGCCTGTTAAGCTCCTCTTCATCCCCAATCCATGCCTTTAGTTAAGGAATGATAACTCCCGGTCAATCTGAATCTGATGAGACTAATTTCAATCAAATCGGAGCAAAATCCATTGATTTAGGAACTTGGATTTGCTTCGTTATTTAATTAATTTTTAATTAAATTAATGAATATTTGATTTTTTTTTGTATTTTCTTACCTGAGTGATGGAAAAATCACTAAAAAATTAGGAAAAGTGGGTTTATGGGTTTACCGGTCAATCTGAATCTGATCTGACTTTTAACCCCATTTTTACTACAAGACCAATTTTTCCATTTAGACTATTAAAAAATAGCCTAAGTTTTGTGGAAAAATTAAAATTAAAAATTACAAAAAACAAAACCTAGGGGGACTTAGCACATGCTCATATGACTCGACCATAATGCCTAGCATGTTTATACATTGACACATAGACTCTAATAACCTCAATAGGACTAAATTTCAAGCCGACCACCCCAACTTTGGAGGTATTGAGTGAAAAACTCAGAAATTATAAGTTGTTTATTCAACAACCAATAATAACCAAGGGAAAAAACACTCTAGGCTGATTGGATTTAAAAATGAGTCTAGGATACCGACTCTTTTATAGACACTACCATGCTAGAACATTTTATTACAACTCCCCCAAGGGGGTATGAACATGTGGTAGATAAAAAAAAAACACTTCCAAGAAGCAAGTCTGAAGGTCTTCTGAAGTCCGAACAAATCATCTTTGTCCGGTTCACTAGGATCACTTGATAACACCGATGAAGTACAAATTAGGTGGTAACAATTGGCTCCAACTACAGTACGTGTGCTCGATCTGGTCATAGGGCATGGAGAGGATGTGAGAACACTAGAACCTCTGGTTTATATACCCTATAAAAACATCTCAACTTGACAATAAAACCTCAGTAGCACAAGCTTTATATAAAATCCAGGTGAGCCATTAAGCTTATTTATTTAAACACAATAAATGTAGCTAATTAATGAAAGAAAAGTTTTATTATAGCCAAGTACAAAACAGAAATGAATAAAGTAAATGCTCTCTTTTAAGGAGATTATTTTCCTACTCTAAGCATGATATAGAAAATGTTAGGTGTAATAAAAAATCCAATATAACCACCTAAGCATTTTATTAACATAATTTTGTTTTCCTTGTCTTTGGTTACCAGCCAAAGTAAGGATATTTTATTCAAAAAATGCAAACCTACGTGATGATCTAGAATGGGTGGGTTGGATGGGAAATCATACACATTAATAATGTCATTGAAATTCTTCCCAAAATGGTATGTGCTCGCGCAAGCTGCTTCTATCCATGACTGGATAGGACTGATATACCAATCAAGATGATGAGGCAGACTGACTACATCATCATACTGATCGTCAAGGCTTACCGAATGATAACTCATTGTATAAGTCCGAAGCTGCTCCAAATCATAAGGAACCTCTATATGTGAAGAATATGGTTGAGACTGATATTCCACTGACCGCGTCACATCTGAATTTTCACAACATTACTTCTGAATGTTTTCATTACTGTTACCTTTGTGTATATCTGCATGATATGAATCTGAATGGTCATGTGAAAATTCTGAATTCTCCTCTTCCATACTAAGATTTTCCTAGGTATCCATGCTCCCCTCTATGGACGTATCGTAGATTGGAATTCCACAAATTTTTGAATAAAAACTTCCCTTGCTGGACATATAATGGATGGGATTCTTAATAATATTTTCACAAGTTGGATTATCTATGAAATTCCAATAGTCATCACTCCCATCTATGTTAGATATGAGAGAGTATTCCTTGCTGGTATCACATCCTAAGATATAACTACCCTCCTCTTCATAATAATCATCCTTCAAAGTTTTGGTCTCAAAGATATTATAAGAAGTTAAAATTTCCAAAACTTCATCCCTAAGTGATGAACATAAAGGAGTGTCATCATACACATCATAAATTTCTTCATAAGTGTCGATCTCTGTAATGGTTTCCTCATGAGGGATTTCTAGAAAAATATTAGCATTGCAACAAAATTGAGAATACCTTAAATCTTCACTATTTTCATTTATGGTGACATGAGGAGAGTCTTCAACAATGTGTTCAATCATGGGTTCCTTGTGAATCTCTTCAATAGGATCATCTCGAATGTGCTCATCTATAATGGAAGTCATGGGCTCCTTTAGCTTGTTTAGGTAGGTGAGGATCCTTTCTACAACTGTGACCATGTCTCCCTCACCATTATGCCACTTCTCAAAAAACATAACACATAATTCTTCGTGGGAGGTAATGCATTTATCAGGAAGACCACAAAACCATATCCAAGCCTTCTTTTCCAAATAATTAGCAAAAAATTTCATCATATTATCCCTATGAAGTATGTTGAGTTTATTCACAAATGAAAAAAAGGATATGATGTGACAGATAGCTGAATCACCATTTCCATAAAAAATTGGAGCCTGAAAAATTTATTTTATCTTGGAGATACGGTTCATAGTTAGGAAAACCCAGGATGCCCAAGAAATCGATGGGAGGATATGCATTGGAAATTTGAGCACCATAATCCTCATCATCCATAACAGCTTATCAGTAGCATATATAAACCATGTATTTTGTACTGAACCAGAGCTGCCAAATAATGAGCCTTTAAATTTTTACTATGTGGTATGAGCTCATCTACACACAAAAGTCTCAACAAATTTATGAGAAAGTGGGGTTTTATCCCTTCAATGGAGTCATCATGTGAAAAAGAAAAATAAGCATTTATAAATATTACAAAAATTATTTTTTGCTTTTCTTTGTAAAAATAAAAACTGAAGAAAGTTAGTGGAGTCACCAGATGAAAATTAAATATCTACTCTAAGCATTCATCAAACAAAGAAAAAACAAAAGGAAGAAAAAAAAATGCGTACTCCGGGAACAAAAAGATTTATCCCCGACAACGACGCCAAAAGATGTTTCCGCCTTTCATACACCTGGGGGGAAACGTGGAAGAAATATTCAAGCCACTCGGTGTGTCCTTGGGAGAAAGTATCGAGTCAAGGTTCTCACCTTGTTCTTGACTCCTCCATTTAGGAAAACTCCTAACGAAGCCAAGGGGGGTAGACCCTACAAGTTACTAAGGCTGGTTACTTAGATAATGATGGTATTAAATGAGTAAGTTTTTTAGGAGTTTTGACTTAACAACAATAAACAACAGATAACATGATGAGACAATCACAAATAAGCATGATATGACACCCAATCGCATATAGATTGAAAGAAATAAACAGTTGACCAATGTCGTTAAATGGAGTCGAAAATAATTAAGACTGCTTGCAAGTGTTGGAGTGAATGTTGTGTAATTGTATCTTGGTACATTTTAAATTAATGTGAAAAGATGAGTGAATTAAATCAGGAGGGGGGACTCCAGATATACTAGGGGTGTATTTGGAGCATGTCCAAAAGTAACAACCGCTATGGCTACCCGCAACGAATGTGTGGGATCGATGGAGTCTCTGAGACTATGTTCATAATACACTCGCTAGGATGTAACAGAGATCGATGCCTCGAGGTCACTGTCCAGTAGTTCCCACTTCCTTTGGGTATTTTGCCACCATTTACGGTTTAATCGAGGCGTTGTATTTTCAACTACGGTGGTTAATTGGGAAATTGAATCCTAATTATTCTAGTCACTCACATTGCTTTTGATGCAGCTTGACTGAATGGATGAACCACATCCAAGTGTAGAGCATACACACCAGAGTCTTGTAAATTTTAGTAAATTTAAGAGTGTGTTCTTGTTAAAAAAAAAGACCCTCCAGGAATCTCTTTCAGTCCAAGTGGATCTCAATCGGGAAATCAATGAGGGATTAATTTTACCGCTTTCTTGTGAAAAATAACAATGAAAATAGAAGCAAAAAAAACAAACAACAGGTTTTCTAATTAATTCTACCATGATCCTCTTTCACCTTTCGGTTCAATTAGGGATTCGTGGGGTAAGTATTAGTATTAATTTGATTTCAAAATATGGAATAATGAAAAATATGATCAAAGTATACAATCCTGCATGACAAGAATAAGCTAGAAAAAAAATGGGAAAAAATGCAAGAAAGTGAAACGGACGCGGATCCCCCCTAGGGGGATGGGGAGTGGCCTTGAAAGAGCCTAATCGAAGTGATTCTTTATTATTAATGGTTACAATATCAGAAAACTAATTTTCACTTTGTTCCTTGTTATCCGGGATCCAAAGGCTTACAACAAGCTTAAAACATGCCTAAAAGGAAGCACAGCGGTGGGGTAAGTTTTCGGGAAGCTCCAGTTCCCCCAAGAGTCGGAAAACATGAAGAGTCTCCTTTTATTTTTTTTTAAACCTAGGAAAAGTGGGTTTATGGGTTTACCGGGTGATTTGAGTTATAAAATGAGCACCCCCATGATTGAAACTGACTTTTAACCCCACTTGTTTTACACGACCATTTTTTCCGTTTAGACTATTAAAAAATAGCCTAAGTTTTGTGGAAAAATTAAAATTAAAAATAAAAATAAAACAAAACCTAGGGGGAATTAGCACATGTTCATATGAATCGAACATAATTCCTATCATGTTTATACATTGAAACAGAAACTCTAATAACCTCAATAGGCCTAAATGTCAACCCAACCACCCCAACTTTGGAGGTATTGAGTGAAAACCTTAGAAATCATTAGTCATTTATTCAACAACCAATAATAACCAACAGAAAAAACACTTTGGGATGATCAAATTGAGAAATTAATCTAGGATACTGAGTCTTTTACATACACTACCATGCTAGAACATTTTATTACAAATCCCCCAAGGGGGTATGAACATGTGGTAGATAAAAAAAACACTTCCCAGAAGCAAGTCTGAAGGTCTTCTGAAGTCCGAACAAATTATCTTTGTCCAGTTCACCAGGATCACTTGATAACATCGAATCAGTACAACTTAGGTGGTAACAATTTCTTCTCTAAAGTCTTCATGGAATCTCAAAGACTCAAAGTGGGCAGCTCAGTGGCAACTTCAAAGAATCATAGAGAAAGCAAGTTCTTCAACAACCATGTTTGAAATTACTTGAGGACAAGCAATATTGGGAAGGGAGGATTTGTAATGTCCCAAATTTTTCATTGGATCACAATGGCCAAATCATATTTTCCATATTCATGAAAATTTTCAAATGGATGCTAAACGTCAAATAATTGCCAAGGAGAAAAATCACTAGTTTCTTAAATTGGGGGTGGAAGCTTTGAGATTTGGAATAATGGGGATAATAAATGATGTTTAGACATTAGAAGAGAATAAATATTTAATAATGTAGCTTATTAAATAAACACAAGAGAAAATTTAAATGGCTATGGAGAATGGAGACACATGGAGACTGCGGGGCCCACTTAAGCTAGAATTCCTATGTTAAATGGCATCCTCCTCTTGTAATTTCGAATATATGGGAAGCCTAATGTTTTTGGATGGATTATGAGATTAATATACTTGCCCATATACTTTATAGGTTGAATTTGAGATGAATTTTAACTTACATGGGAGAGGAAGAGCCAAATGGGAGTTTCATGGACACTTGGCTTGATTCCCCTTTCATTTATGACATCTATGACACCAATGATGGAGATTCTATGAAATTTATGACACAAGTTAGATATGAAGCCTGAAATACTAACATAGTGACATTTTAGGCCTGAATAGAGCATCTTAGAGGTCGAATTCAGGAGTTGGAGAAGGCCAAGAGAATCCTACTCAAATTTGGGGGAAGAGGGAAGGCAAAGAGAGAGGCCACATGGCATAGAATGAGAAGACACACCAATTCGAATGGGATTTGTTTTATGGATGGATTTGGAACCTTATAATACCAATAATTTTTATAAAATATAGGTATCATCCATGAGAATAATCTTTTTGGTCATTTGATGAATTTGGGTTTGTGAAGAGAGAGCTAGTGGATGACTAGTTCCTTGCCTTAGCCAAGTTCGAGGGTGAAAAATTCCCATTATAATTGGTGATTTGGAGAGGAAACTCAGGTATTTCAAGGTGTTTAAATGGATTCATAAGTTACAAGTTCAATCTATAGTAATTTCACTTACATCTCAATATCAACTTGTTCCTACATTCATCTCAAGTTTTCTCACCATATTTCACCTCTATGGAGTGAGGTGCACTTGGTGAGTTATTCCTCCCTTCCAAATTACAGACCATGGTTGGGTATATCAGTTGATTATATGTCTTATAGATGTGATAATATATCCCATCATCCCTCAGGATCTTCCTCACCAAGTTTTAAAGCAATTGGAGGAATTTTGGAATCAATTGAATCCATATAACTAGAGTTGTAAGAAGATGAATTTGAGTACATTGTGAAAGAGTGAAAAATTGGTCATTTAGTAAAATTTCAAAAAACAACATTACAGATCCTTAAAGGTGTAGTAGGACTTCTATTAGAATCCAGCATGTGATCGGTGGATGGCACAATCTGAGGAGAACCTAAAGCTTTCCAAGCAGTTGAGGATAGAATACTAATAGAAGCCACTTCGTCAACAATAGTACGAAGCATCTGTTAAAATTGTTTTACCATTTATATATTCAAGCAATGAGACAAATATTATTGATTCAGTAAAAGGAGAATGAATATACACACTGAAAAAATCAAACCACACAGGAAACATATGAGTATAGCCCAGATAATTACAGTATCATTGTCATCAATTAAATATGGAGTTACATTACTTTACATAGGAAGAATTTGAATGCATTAGGGAGCAATTCAAATATACCAACTAGATATGACTATAGCTAACTGAATATCTAACTCATGGTGTCTCAATCAATATCAGATTCCATTAGATCAACTCCCAGATGTCCAACCATCTCATACAATTAGTAATAACTAGTTAACTTAGTGCAACTGAGGTGGTAGGTGGGAAAAGGAGCCTACTCCACATGCAACCTTGCATAACTAGCACTAGTTAACTGATTGTGATCTAATTGAAAGTAACTAGAATCTAACTAAGACTAACTAGTTCCAAATCCAACTAACTGATGGAGGTTGGTGTCAAGACACCCAGTGGCTCCTAAAATGTAGGGATTGGTCTAGGAGGCACCCAAACTGATGCATGCACATGTAGTAAGTGGAAGTTAACCTCTAGTAGTGTTCCCCACACTCTAGTAACTAGTACATGTGGCTCCATTAGGACAAGTGAACCCAAATAATTAATTAAGTTTCCTAATTTAGGATAAATAATGTAAATAGAAAGTATGGTCAATAAAGGATTTATAAGCCTAGCACCCCCCCTAAATCCTAACATGGACAATCGTGGGCCTTGGTAACAAGACCATAGGTCACCCAAAAAAAATCTAAAAATATAGTAAAATAAATGCTTCTTAATACAACCGAGGAAATAGGGGAAAACCTCTTGGGATAAACCCTCCCTCAAAATAAGTAGGAATACAAATTTTGAATAAAAACTTGTGAAATTGTTTGTTTCCATTTGTAGTAGCAAATGCAATATCTTGGTTCTTCTATGTAGGTGAACCTCTAAATCCAAACAAAATTCTTATGTCTGGAGGAATCTTCCTCTTTGGAAGAAGAATAATGTACTCAACTGAATCATATATATAAACAGTTGCACAGTGAAAACTGGACCCATGTAGAGCAGTTGAAATCAATTGAAGAGAGAGAAAACGTTCTTGAGAATTTGAACCATGTGAGGAACACCCAAGAATTTGATATAAATCAGCCTTGAAAAGCAAACCATGGGTGGTAAAATCATCCCCAAGTGTTTGGATCAAGTGTCCAGGTGGATGCAGAATGTCTTCCTCTTTACTAGTTCTGTGAGGGGATGAACATGTGACCAAAGGTAGAGAAGCCCTGTGTCATGTACCCCAAATTAAAATAACATTTTATGTTTAAGAAGACATTATATTTTTTTTTTATTAGAATGTTAATGACTATTGACCAAGAGGGGTCAAGGATGATTGTAATTAATTATGTTGAATATTTTATTAGTTAATAAATAAAAGAGGAGACAAATAGCTCAAGGAGGCTGTTCAATGACTGTCCACTAACCCACTAGGTGGAATATAATGGGGTGAGAGAAAACTGACACATGGCAGCATCCTCAACTACTTCTAGATGTTACATGGGGCAACTTCCCTAATTTTGTAGTCATGTTCCCTAAGAAATTGGAACAAGAGCAGGTGTCTCATTAAGTGAAAAACTGACCAAAAGACCTAGGCATGCATATATTTACCCATCGAATTCAGCAGGAGGCTGTTCAATAATTACCTTGTGAAAATTATGAAGTTGAGTTTTGTGCATAAGAGATTCGGTGAGGGGAAAGGCAGAAGTGGTTTTGAGTGATTAATACTATTTTTTAGAACTAGTGCAGCTTGTTAGCTGAGTTCTTTACTACAGAGGGCAGAAGTACTACTGCTAAGTACTTCTGAGGAGTTGCAAGGGTATTTAATCCCATTCCCTCACACAATTAATTCATTCTAGTGGTTTATTGGATAGGCTCGAGGGTCCTAAGACAAGCAGTGAGCTATCTTCAGGAGAAGGTTGGGTGGAATGGTGTCCTTGGGAATTTTGTCTCCTCTACAAGTTATCAGGTTCCAATGTGTTATTATATTTATCTTTATGAAAGTGAAAGTACTGAAATGGATGTAGTAAAGATTAGTTTTATTCCTTAGATACTTGCAGCTACAAATAGATAGTTTAAGTCTGCATTTTTTTAAGGATCTTACTTGTATTTGTTTAACTAAATAAAAGAACCTAGAATTAGATCAGATGGATAAATGAATAAAAATCCATTTCTGTATTTTTCCACTCATCATAAGATGAAGTACTCTAGTACAAAAGGTTAGTTTAGAGGTAAAATATGAATGAATATTACATAGATAAACTGGTTTGAAATCTGCTTAACTGTGAAAGTTTTTACTCCTAAATTTCTGTAATAATTCTTTTATCGGGACTTAAAGTTTTATGAGTGAACCTCTAGAAAACACTATATATATTTTAATATAATAAAACTATTGATACACAGATAGTAAACTGTGTGTAATATAAGAAATTAAATATTACAGTAATACAATTAAATTACTTACACTTAGAAGGGAAAATTTATTATTTATACCGATACTTTAATACCTAACTTAAATGACAAGTTTCCTATCTATTTGTTTCACAAGAAGAAATGCTCAGTTAAATCCCGAGTTTACCCTGTAAAAGCACCTAACAAAGTAAGTTTATAAAGATCAGTTAATAGAATGAAAATGTTTAAGAAAGTTATCATCTATAGTATTATAGTATCATAAGTACTCAAGGAAAGGAAATTGTAATCCTACAGTTTAATGATAATACTTTATGAAATCTTACTCTAAGACACATTATAATACAAAATTACGTACTTAGAAAAACCTAGCAGTAATAATAATATAACAAAAATTATATTGCTATCTATTATGTGCAAATTTGTGCATCTAAAACCCTACTCTGGAAATGTAAATTTCCTTAATCATTTATAGAACCTACTTTTGAAACATGATAAATTCAAGTTCCTCCTGTTAAAACAAAAACTATCAAAACCTATTTACTATTTATACATTTTACCAAAAATCAAATAATAACCCAATTAATAAAAAAAATTGTGTAATTTAAAGCCAAACCCCAGGATTCTCCCTACAGTACAGGTTGCTCAAATAAAATTAAATAAATAAATTTACCAACGGCTCAATATTTTCATAGGCAAAGTAATTTATTTACAACTGATTATTTGCATAACAAAACCTCTACAATTATTTACCAAATCGTAATACATAGTGTAATCAAGCTAATAAAAGGAAAAACAGATGCCATAAAATGTTTACTTTACAGCTGCAAGAATTTACCAGTTTAATAACAAAAGGATATTTCAAACATAGTCTTTTATTTACGAACTAACAACTATTTTTATATATCGTGGCATTAAACAAAATTCTTAGGAAGAGAGTATTCTTTTAACCACAAGTTAACCAAAAATAATCGCCATTGGTTCCATGTTTAAAACCCAAATCCTTGCATTAATATTGTCATGGCCATGCAAGAGCTACTTGGCTAAATAACAGGTTGAGGTAGCATCCAAAACAAATAATTCATCAAATAAATCAAATATTTTTATAAACCCTAGAAACAATAATAAAATTTAATCTATCTTGTTATTTACACGAGCCGAAGCTCTTTTTCAAAACCCCAAGGGTTACAAATAAAAGGGCCATATGACCTCCTCCTCTTTTCTCCAAATGAAATCTACAGCAAGTATTGAACCCCATTCACCATCATTACCACATAAATTTCAACCACAAAGGGTATCCCAAGGAAAGAATCAAGGGTTACCGATCTTGTAGAGCTAAAACCATTCAGCTTCAAACCAAACGCTTCACTATCGACTGTGTGTTTTCAAGTCTGACCTACAAACAAATTCTGAACTGTTAGTAGATGGATTTGTAGTAATAGTGAAGTAGACAAAGACTTATAAACCCACATGATTCACATTTTAACCCACAATGAAAATGATAGTTGATATATATGATCATTTTTTACAATAATGGAGATAACCTTTTATAGGTTAATACACACCGCTTGATGAATTGGTGTGACTCTACATTAATTCACTAAATCTATATTTAATATTTAAAATAATGTTTTATAATTATTTAGATACATAACATTGCCACCATCTTTTAGAATGCTTTGTCCTCAAAGAAAGGGTAAAGATAGGTATTGTTGACGAAAATCTTCTGTCTCCCATGATGTGTCTTCATCTGGAAAATTCTTCCACCTAATGAGATATTCCTTTAGTGTTCGAGAACATAGTTTTCTTTCTCGGGTTGCAATCATTTCCTCGGGTTCTGAAATGACTCTCCCTTTGTCATCTAACATAGGAAGTATTGTTTGTACTGTTTGATGTTTCCCCAACTTTTTTTTTAGACGTGATACATGGAAGACATTGTGGATACGACTTTTATCAGGTAACTGTAATTTATACGCTACTTGACTAATCTTCTAGGTAATCTGGTATGATCCATAGAACATTGGGGCCAAATTGTGGTTTTCTCCACTTTTAAGGGATACCTGTTTATAGGGTTGGATTCTTATGAACACCCAGTCTCCTAATTCAAATTCTCTTTCGTTTATGTGTTGATAGGCTTGTTTCCTCATGCGATTCTGTGCCATGATTAAGTTATCCTTGAGTAATTAATCATTTTTTGAGATTTCTCTACTTGGTTCCTTACTCTGGAACATTATTCTTGTTCAGAACTAACTCCTTCTATTAATTCTTGCACATGATCTAGGAACTAGGAATCAAAATCATCAAAGAATAATTAACAAATACTCATGAATTGGAAAATAACTGGAATACCAAATAGGTTTCCTCTCTGTATATTATATAAACAATAAAGGATTACAATTTCCATGCATTGCAATAGCTTAACTCCATGAAGAATTCGAATACCTAAGGGGCAATTTGAATTCAGTGAGTGAGTCTAGCTTAACTAACTCTTTGCCATGCAATCTCACTCAGTTAACCACTTGACCAAAACCCTAATTGACTCACCAAACCCTAAATGAAGTTGGAGTGCAATAAATGAATGAATCTCAACTGAAGGAGATCAAACACATGTCATAGCAATCCAATCATCAAGTGCTAGTACTGCATGACTCCAAAAAACCCTGATGAGGTTAACTGAAGCTGAACT
This sequence comes from Pseudotsuga menziesii, assembly GCA_001517045.1. NCBI lineage: Eukaryota > Viridiplantae > Streptophyta > Pinopsida > Pinales > Pinaceae > Pseudotsuga > Pseudotsuga menziesii. The sequence goes on from LPNX010289872.1 coordinate 240,139, forward strand.
GACCATCAAAAGTTGGTGAAGGCGCCTTATTGACTCCAGTTCATTAAATAATAATAAATAATCATTAAATAATGATTAAATAATATATTTAATGCATGGAGGCACCTTAACTGACTGTAACTGATTGGTTGAATTGAAAGTAACCACCAGTTAGCAATTAGGTGCATTAATGTCACATAGATCACACCTGGAGTGCTCCAGTTAGCCTTCTTGACTGTAGGAGAAGGATAAGTTATCCTCCTTGACTGTAGGTAGGCGTGGGAGTGACTAGGATGATGATAATTAATGCTCCTTGATGTCAATTAAACTTAGGATAGTGGTTTAACTAGGCCAATTTGACTGAAATAGTGAGTATGATGGTAAATGTCTTCAACACCCCCCCTTAAGCTATACTCAGGAAGAGTTAGAAAACATAGATGCATAAAAATGATAGGGCCCTGGAAACAAATGCCATAGGTCACCCTGTACAATAAAGCAACTGAAACAATGCTCAAAACAAACTAAGTGAGGAAAAGAGGGAAAACCCAATGGGAAAAAACCCCCCCTCAAGCTGAACACTGAAAGTATTCTGGATCGCCCTGATGAACTCACCCCCAACAGTGAACGGAGGTAAGTGAAATTATTTTCTGAAAATCTCTTGGTGAAGATGTCTGGAGGAATCTTCCACTTTGGAAGAATAACAATGCACTCAACTGGATCGGAAATATAAACAGCTGCACGGTGAAAACTGGACCCATGTAGAGCAACTGAAATCATCTGAAGAGAGAGCAAAGTTTCTTGAGGATTTGAACCATGTGTGGAACACTCGAGAAACTGATATGTTGCAGCATTGAACAGCAAACCATGACTGGTAAAATCAGCCCCAAATCTTAGGAGCAAGTGTCCATGTGGATGCAGAATGTCTTCCTCTTTACTAGTTCTGTGAGGAGATAATTTTGTGACCAAAGGTAGAGAATCCCTGGGACTCTGGAGAGCGAATGATTGAGATCCATAATCTGATATAGATTCAGAAATATCTAATTATTCACAAAATAAAATATCAGCAACCTCACAGGAGGAAACTAACACCAAATCCCCAGCAACAAATTTGAAGAAGAACTGCGGTACTTGATTTTTCACACCAGAAGTGGTGAGAGCAGCTACAAGCATGACTAAAAGCTCTTGGATTTTAAAATATGAAAAAAATAATATCAAATCAGAATGTAAATCCGATCTAAATAAGTTCACAACAGCTCCAAAACTATGAAATGAAATCAAATCCCCAGCAGCAGTTCTGAAGGAGACTTGCGGTACTTGTTTCTTCACACCGTTGATGAGAACAGCTACAAGCAGTACTGAAGGTTTATGAACCTGAAATTTTGAACCAAGAAATATCAGATTAGATCCAAATAAGATCATATCAGATCCAATAAGGTTCATATCAGATCCAAAATTATGGTCAACCGAGACGGTGGATGCACAGTTTTCTTCTTCTTCAAAATTCTGAATTTTGGTGCATGCAATCCTGCAGGATTTTGGTGGAAGATCTAGATCATGGGGAGTGAATGTGTCACTCTTATAATCTTATATTTTTTCCAAAATATCCAAGGTATTACATATTTGCACACCAGCAGCAACATTAGTGGAAGAAAAATCAAATTTCTCTTCACTTTCGGAAGCAATTACTGGTAAATTTTGCACAAAATTCAAAGGAAAATCACCGGTGAATGTTTGCATGGAAGTGCAGTAGAGTTTTTATTCAATATCAGATATTCGAATGTATTCTTATGTTTCATAAATATGAGAAGATGAGATATCATAGGTCTCATGAACTTCTGGAGCATCAGGAGAAGGAGTCACTTCATGGAGACTTTCTTCAATTCGAATTGAATGTGTAGAAGATTCTGCTTCATCTTCATCTTGAAAAACTTCATCAGAGAGAGTAGTGGCTGAGAATTTTGAGTGAATAAATCTTGTGGTGCTAGCTGTAATCTCCAAAGTACTATTAAGATCCTCATTGTGCTTGCCAAAGGTTCTGTCCAATATTGGCCAGAAATGTTTTGGGTATTCAGCAAAACCAGGAATAAGGTAGTACAAGCTATCATCAAGGGCCAGACACATTGTTCCAAAAGCTCTGTCACCGTCATTTAGCCAGTCATTCTCATTCTCATAAGTCTCTCTTCCAATTCCAATAGACACCTCATAGAGACCTTGTTTCTTCAGAGAGGCAATCATCTTCAACTTTCATTCCGAATAGCTTGTGAATGGGGTGAGAAGAGGGATTGATGAGTCCATTCGAAGTTGTACCTGTTAAGACCTACAAATCAAAACAAAAGGCACCGTAAGGTCGGATTTAGCTATTGCTCACATTTCATGGAGAAATCTGTCAAAAATCTTGTTTTTGAGAGATTGATCTTCGTCCTGCCGTAGCTATGATACCATATTAATTCTTGCACATGATCTAGGAACTAGGAATCAAAATCATCAAAGAATAATTAACAAATACTCATGAATTAGAAAATAACTGGAATACCAAATAGGTTTCCTCTCTGTATATTATATAAACAATAAAGGATTACAATTTCCATGCATTGCAATAGCTTAACTCCATGAAGAATTCAAATACCTAAGGGACAATTCAAATTCAGTGAGTGAGTCTAGCTTAACTGACTCTTTTCCATGCAATCTCACTCAGTTAACCACTTAACCAAAACCCTAATTGACTCACCAAACCCTAACTAAAGTTGGAGTGCAATAAATGATTGAATCTCAACTGAAGGAGATCAAACACATGTCATAGCAATCCAATCATCAAGTGCTAGTACTGCATGACTCCAATAAACCCTGATGAGGTTAACTGAAGCTGAACTGACCATCAGAAGTTGGTGAAGGCGCCTTGTTGACTCGAGTTCATTAAATAATAATAAATAATCATCAAATAATGATTAAATAATATATTTAATGCATGGAGGCGCCTTAACTGACTGTAACTGATTGGTTGAACTGAAAGTAACCACCAATTAGCAATTAGGTGCATTAATGTCACACAGATCACCCCTGGAGTGCTCCAGTTATCCTCCTTGACTGTAGAAGAAGGCTAAGTTAGCCTCCTTGACTGTAGGTAGGTGTGGAAGTGACTGGGATGATGATAATTAATGCTCCTTGATGTCAATTAAACTTAGGATAGTGGTTTAACTAGGCCAATTTGACTAAAAGAGTGAGTATGATGGTAAATGTGTTCAACACCTTCCAATTTGGGGGTTCATACCCATATAAATCTTGGAAAGGGGTCATTTTTGCGGAGGTGTGGTAAGTTGAATTGTACTTCTGCTAAGTGTAACCATTGAGACCAATGGTTTTGTTTATTTGTTTCAAAACAACGTAGATATGCTTCTAAGCATTTATTAACGACTTCAGTCTAACCATATGTTTGGGGATGGTAAGTTGAGCTCATATTGAGTGAGGTGCCTACTTGTTTGAAAAATTCCCTCCAAAATTTCCCATTAAATTTTGCATCTCTGTCGTTGATGATGACTTTTGGGAAGACATGTAATTCGTAGACATTTTTGCAAATATATATGCAATTTGATTTTATGTGTTTGTTTTTTTTATTGCCATGAAGTGAACAACTTTGGTTAATCGATCGACCACTACAAGGATCTTGTCCCTTCCTTCTGATGGAGGTAACCTATCGATGAAATCCATTGATATCTCTTCCTATTTTTGGTCTAGAATGTGTACAGGGGTGGAGTAACCCTGAGGTTAAAATATTTTTTCTTTTGTTCCTTTGGAATTTGTTGCATTTTGCCACATATTGCTGGATATCTTTTTGCATTCCCTTCCAGAAAAATGACTTTCTTGCATTATAATAAGATTTGAAGAATCCTACATGTCCCATGGCTGGTGAATCATGGGATTCCTTTATTGCTTTAACCTTGAACTTAGAGTTTGAGTTTAAATAAATCCCCCCCTTATACCAAAGGATATCGTTTTTCCAATCAAACTTGGGGTCACGGTTGGGATTGTTAATTATAGTGATTGTTTCTAGGTCCTTGGTGTATTCACTTCATATTTCATCTAGCCAACCTGGAATTGAGACTGAGATGGAGTACGAGGTAATATCCTCATATTTTCTGGGGAGTTCATCTGCGAATACATTTTCTTTCCCCCTTTTGTGTATTATTTCCATGTCAAAAGCAACGATTTTTTCTATCCACTTCTATTGTTCCTTGGATAATGTTTTCTGTTGAAGTAGGTATTGAAGACTATTGTGGTCTATGTGGATCATGAATTTTCTCCCTAGGAGGTATTGTCGCCACTTTACCAATGCCTACATAATTTCCATCATTTTCTTATCATATGTAGACTTCAATTATTCTCGTTTGTTTAATTTACTACTCTCAAAAGATATCAGGTGCTCATCTTGCTTTATTACTGCTCCCAACCCATAACTTGAAGCATCACACTCTATCACGAATGGTTTGGAGAAGTCTGGGGTAGCTAATATAGGTGTGGAGGACATAATTCCTTTCAAGGATTCAAAACATTTTTCCACTTCTTCACTCCACTAGAATGCATTATTTTTTAGAAGGTTGGATAAGGGTGCGGTTATGTGTGCATAATTCCTAATGAATCTTCTGTAGTATCCAGTTAGCCCGAGGAATCCCCTTAACTTCGATATGTTGGTAGGTTTGGGCCAATTTGTGACTGATGTGATTTTTTCTGGATCTACCTTGACTCCTTCTTTAGATATTATGTGCCCAAGGTAGCTCACTTCTTCTTTACCGAACGTGCATTTGGACATCTTGGCATAGAACTAATTTTCTTTTAAAATAGAGAGCATTTGTTCTAGGTGTGTGAGATGGTCCTTCCATGTCTTACTGTATATAAATATGTCATCAAAAAACACTAATACGAACTTCCTTAGGAATGTCTAAAATAGGTTATTCATGGTTTCTTGAGATGTTGTTGGAGCATTAGTTATCCCAAAAGGCATTACCTTAAACTTGTAATGTCCTTCATGGGTTCGGAAGGCTGTCTTCGCCACATCTTCTAGCCTTACTCTGATTTGGTAATATCCTGACCTTAAGTCTAATTTTGAAAAGTACCTTGTGTTGTATAGTTCACCCAACATTTCATCGATAAATGGAATGGGGAATTTGTCTTTAATATTTATCTTGTTTAGTCCTTTGTAATCGATGCATAGCCTAAATGACCTATCCTCTTTCGTACCAGTACTACTGGTGCAGCATAAGGACTCCGACTTTTTTTAATCACTCCACACTTCAATAAATCACATATTAATCTTTCAATATCTGTCTTATGATGGTGTGGGTACCTATAGGGTTTAACATTGACAGGGCTTGATACAGATTTGATTTCGATGACATGATCGATCTTCCTTTCTGGTGGTAACTCCATGGGAAGGTCTTCGAATAATTTTTTGTATTTTTGGATTAATCCTTGGATCTCTGGATGACCTGGTTTAACTACTTCTGAATTTAATAATTCCATCTCCTGGCATTGTACGACATACGCTGGTGCTCCCTTTCAAATTAGATTCTCCATTTTATGGGATGACACAATTTGTATACGGGGGGGTTGGAACCAATATGATTTGTATATTTCTCCTTTCCATTTAAACCTTATAAATTGTTCTTGGTGGTTTGCTGAGTAGGTGCCTAGTGTTTTCAACCATTGAATTCCCAATACTGCATCAACTCCTCCTAAGGGTATTGCGTAAAATTCTGACTCAAGGTTATAGTCTTTTATTTGCAGCTTAACTTTGTGGCATTTTCCCACTTTTTTTTATCTTCTTTCCATCTGCTACCATTACCTTCATGTTGGGTACTAGATATATGAAAAGGTTAATCCTCTTGGAAACATTTACATCGATGAAGTTATGGGTACTTCCTGTGTTGAATAGGACGACAACATTATTATTTTTTATATGCCCTTTAAGTTTTAATGTCTATGGTTGGTGTATTCCTGTTATGGCTGAAATTGATATCTTGGGAATTTATTCATCTTTTGAATCTCATGGAGGATTCTGGATGTCACGTATTTCTTCTATGTCAGATTCCTCGCTATCTGACTTGTATTCCTCTTCTGCTTCACATTGATATAAGTTCTTGGTGGTCTCTTTTTTCAAACATCTATGTCTTGGGTCCCACTTCTCTTTGCAATATTTACACTTCCCTTCTTTCATTCGTTGGACCTATAAAGTGGTTTTGTTGTCATTTCTTAGATGCGGTGGCTGGTGTTTGGTGTCGGTCTTGGTATTTTGGATGGACCTTCGATCCTTCTCATGGTTGTTTTTCCATGTCTTTTTCAATTTTTCCTCATATGATTTTTGCCTTGCATCTCTCTTTGTCCAAGGTTGATACATTTAATAGTTCTAGTTCATCTCTAATATATGGTTTTAGTTCGTACACATAAGTATGGAGGTATTGACTGTCTGTGAGTTTTGGCACACGTGTCTTCGGGGATTCCCATTCGTCGGTGTATTCATCGACGTCACCTTTTCGCTGCAGTCTGGTGAGTTTTGCAAAGAAGTCCTTTTCTTTTAAATATTCAAGCCTTTTAAAGAGATAATTTTTGAATGTTTTTCACTTGCACTTAGTTGTCTGTGTTGTAACCTTCCACCACATGTACCAGTTGTAAGCCTGATCTTCTAGTTGCATCGAGGCATATTTTATCATTTGTTCATCGGTTGTGATATTGTGTATGGAAAAAAATTCTTCTTCTTTGTTGATCCATGCCACGCTCCGTTTTGTGTTACCATTGAATTTTGACAATTCTAACTTGGGGGTTTTATTTGATATCCACTTATTTTTGGAGGAGAGCGATTGTTCATGGTTTGGAGAGTGATAGTGATCAGAATCTTCTTGTGGAATATCTCTTCTAGGAGGAATTCTCTTATGACGACTTGAATTTGAGGATGGTTGGTCTTCCTTTGACCCCTTTCCAATTAATGTGGTGATTGTTTCTTCCCAATTTTGCTTGAGTTTGCTTAACCCGGATTCGAACAATACTCTGATGTCCCTTTTTACTCCTTCCATCTCCCAAGATACTGCTTCGTTGACTTCTTTTTTTACAGTCTCTGATAATTCGATTTTTCTTTTGTGTAGTTTTCCTTCGATTTGGTTGAGTCTTGAGTGTAAACCCTCAATATTTTTAGAAACTTGGGCTTGGTTAAGCAGTAATTTCACCATTATTTCTTTAATTTCATTCATTTCTGCCATTTTTCTTGTGCAGGGAGGAATTTTGTTTTATTAAGAATGGTGAGATATTATTTTTTTTTAATTTTTTTAAAATATGGTGAGGTTTAAGGAATAATAATTAATTATGATATAATAAAATATTTATTTTATTATTTTATATAATAAAACAAAAAATTGAACTATTATAATAATAATTCAAATCAAAGCAAAACCTGGGTTGAAGCTGGAAAGCAAAACCATGTGTTTGTTTACTTTATCTTTTCTTTTTTTTACTTTCTTTTTCCTTTCTTTTGTTTTTTTTCTTTTTTTTTCTTTTATCTTTTCTTTTTAACTTTTTTTTCTCTCTTTTCTTTTCTATACCCTTTTTTTATTTTTTTAAGTTTTCTTTTTTCTTTTGTTTTTTGAACAATATCCTATATTTTAGGGAAACACTAAAAACTAAATTTACATAAGGTGTAAAAACTGGCCAAGGGCCGTATAGCTCTGATACCACTTGAAGTAGACAAAGACTTCTAAACCCACATGATTCTCATTTTAACCTGCAATGAAAATGATAATTGATATATAAGATGATTTTTTACAATAATGGAGATAACCTTTTATAGGTTAATACACACCGCTTGATGAATTGGTGTGACTCTACGTTAATTCACTAACTCTATATTTAATATTTAAAACAATGGTTTGTAATTATTTAGATACAGAACAAATAGATATAAAAGGAAAATTAAATTACTAAGAAAAGAATCATTACCACTGACATTATTAACCATTGAGCACGACAAACTTGGTTGGCAGAGAACTGAAATCTTCAAACTGTTAAACACCATGGCAACCAAGAAGTTCTTACCACTGTTAAATGACGAGTTCTTTAGAACGATGATGGCATAGAAATAGAGCTCCAATCCCTTAGGCATCAAAGGAGAACACTAGCTCACAGTTATAGCAACCAGAGAAGGTTTCTACACTCGCTAACACCACTGAAAAACAACCCAAGAAGGCTGGAGGCCTCTCGACCGGTTCTCCCTTTCCAAACAATAAGAAACTATTTTGAAAATCAATGAGTTTTTAGGGTATGACGTTGAATGCCATGCTTGAGTTTTATCACCCAAACCCTATTCCAAATGAACAAACTCCACATGGAATCCACTTTCTTTTAAATCTTTTATTGTTTTGGTATAGTCCGAACTTGTGATACATAGTAAAGGAATTATTTTTATTTATAAGTTATGCATCGATTAAGCTTAGAATAAAATTTATGTTATGTATAGAATATATACATAGGATGGTCTACATGTTA
>LPNX010289872.1:250638-263861 GCA_001517045.1 Pseudotsuga menziesii
ACTTGTATAAACCTGAATCTACTCTATTAGTCTCTTATGCTGTATTAATTGGAATGGATTGGCTGGAACAACATCGAGTAGTGTTAAACTACTTTGATAAAACTTTTACTTGTTTACATAATGAAGGAGAAACGATAACAGTAAAAGGAATCCCTAGGAAAACAACAATCAGTCAGATCGCTTCCTTACAACTAAAAAGGGTTTTTCGAAGGGGGTGTAAATATTTTTCTCTAACTATAACTAATGAAGAATACATCAATAAGGAAGACAAACTACAATTTGAAGATATACCGATTGTCAAAGGTTATTCGGATTTATTTCCGAAGGAAATTACGAGATTGCCTCCAAAAAGAGAGTTGGATTTCACTATTGAACTGGTACCTGGTGCGATGCCCAACTCAAAAGCTCATTATCGAATGAATATCCTAGAGCTTAATGAACTAAAATCACAATTAAAATAACCGATAGATAAAAAGTACATAATACCAAGTGTGCCTTTTTGGGAAGCACCGATCATCTTTTTTAAAATGAAGGACGGTACTGTACGCTTATGCATTGACTACCATCAACTTATTAAGATGAAAATAAAAAATAGATACCCATTTCCCCGCATAGATGATATGCTCGATCAGCTACATGGAGGAACAATATTTTCAAAAATTGACTTAAGATCCGGTTATCATCAAGTACGGATTAAGGATGAAGATATTTTCAAGACAACTTTTAGGACCCGATATGGTCACTATGAGTTTTTCATCATGCCATTTGGGTTAACTAATTCCCCGGTAGTCTTCATGTGTTTAACGAACAACATCTTATTGCTGTAAATTTACCAAATGTTGTAAAGGATATTCCCAGGTAATAACAAAAACCACTTTAAAAAGGCCAGATATGTATGAGAAAAATTGTTTGTAATTGATAAGGATGGTTGAAACTAAACACATGACCATTGGGACATGGACTCGAAATATGAATATAGATTTACAAAACTTTCTGCATGGAAATTTTAAATAGAGGCAAGGTAGCTACTAAGTCACAGTCAAAATTTGATTGTCTGTTGGAAAAGGAAGAACATAAACATACCATTAACACAGATAATTATACAATGAATTATGTATTAACTTTAGAAGAGAAGTTTAATGGATATCTGAAAACAATAGACGAAGCATAGTAAATATGAATTCCAATCTTTTATACACTCATTTAAGACATGATGGAAAACATAATGAAAAGAAAAACTAGAAAAAAGATTCACATAAGAAGGGAAAGTACAAACTATAACTTGGAATAACACAGGAATCTATGAAAAAAGACCAACTTTCAGCTCTGCAATTTTATTAAAGAAATAATTGAAAACACAATTATCCCCAAAATCTCACGAGTTCCAACCCTTGCTTAATCAAAAGTATGAATACTTATACATTGCTCCTTGAGATTAACAATAAACCTAGCCACCTAACGGTTTGAACCGTTTATTACATGTGTCCAAATGCTTGTCTATTACAAAGAAAATCTGATATAACAAAACTTCTTAACTAAATGAATTTAAAATAACATTTATCATAAATATGTCTTTCGCTGAAAATTTTCTTACGCTATCCTCCTTGATGTCTTCATGGCTGTAATTTAAAGTTGGTTGATCCATACTGTTGGATTGATCTCCAATGTTCATAATTGGGAAAGTATGCAATGATCATTTCATGTGCCAAATTTTTGAGCTCCATGTTGTCTATATATGAAAGATCGGGCACCTTGGTACAAGCGACCTTAAAATCAAATAGTAATTTGAATTCTCTAGCCAATTTGTCAAACACAACTTTTCGAGATAGGTCTTGCTGCATATCTTCAAATTTGCTGTGATCTGACCTACACTTGACCAATTTATCCAGATATTCTTGTTGAGATAATAATGGTCCTTTTTCCTCCCAAAATAAAGAAATTCCCCTGTTTACTATTGGATTAAATAAATCATCCACTTCTTTAATCTTATGACGTATAATATCCATCTTTTCCTATACAGTATCCAACATTACGTAATCTCCAATTACTTTTCTATCCCAATAGGAAACAATAACTTTGTCCTGGATACCAAACCTTTTAAATTGATCCTCTCATAAAGTACTTAGAAAGTTAATAGCATTTTGACGTACCTGCATTGGCTTTTTATTCAATCCTTGTTTCACTATCAAAATGTTCTTCCTAGATACCTTTAGAGAACTCTCCTGGTCTGTAATATAATCTAGATATAGTATAAACTTATTGGATTCTCTAATAATTTGATCCTGAATCAAATGCCTAGCCCCTTGCAAGGCCATTTGCCCAATCACCTACTTTGCTAACTTGACTTTTGGTTTATTAATTCTTGACATCTCTCCTCTAGCTTCTTCTTTTCTTCTTCTTTTTTCAGAGATATATCGTCTAGATTATGGTTCTACTATTTTAATCGTATGAGCTCTACCTATTTTAAATTTACTTGGGACATTGCTTCAGAAAGAGAGGTTGTATCTACTCCTGCAGAAAGAAAATTAGACTAATTTTTAACTTTTTCATACTTTTCCTGCAATTCCTTTTCCTCTGTTGCCAACTTAGATTTGAGGTCCTTTTGACTTTCTACCAGAACCTAAACATATTTTTCCCATTGCTTTTCTTTTTCTTCAAGCTTTAACAACTTGGATTTACAATCAGTCAATTTAATGTTCAATGTGTCTTTCGCCTTCTCAAACTCTGTCAACTCTGAAGTTTGAATAAGTTGAGTGGAAGGTATTTTCATATTCTTTTTCAGCACTTGAACGTCTTTCTCTCTCTCATCTAATAGCTTTTGAGACACTTCTCCTTTGTTTGATTTCCCACAACCTTCAACAGATCATCCTGCAAGTTTTTAATCTTGATTCAAAGGGACTTGTTTTCAACCCTTTCTTTCCTTAGGAGATCCTGGGATTTATTTTTATTTGTCTCCAGTTTAGATACCTGCAACGTATATTTGAGCAATCTTGTATATAATATATCACTTGTTTCTCTATGGAAATGTATTATATTTGTGGTAGGGATATTTCCCAGGTTCACATTCACCTCTGGTACTTTATTGCCTATAGTCATGGCCAAACTCAGGGTATCTTTAGCATGATCCCTTAAAGATTTCAATTCTACATCTATCTTGGGAAACTGTCTTACTTCCTGATATAATTTCATTGTCTCATCAAACGTTTTATCAGCCTTTTCCCTGTAGGTGTTCAACCATTCCTCCTTTGATGAATACTTATTAGGAGTTAATCCATCAAACACATATTCTTGAAGTTCTAGAGCAGTTACTTTGGGATGTTCTTATTTATTTTTACCTTTCATACTGCTTTTCTTTACTTGCACCATTTGTCCCTCTTGTTCATTTTTTGCTTCTTTGGTGTACTAGAAGTATCTACTTCTTTTGTATCCATGAAATATGAATGCTTTGTTTTCTTGCAAGTCCCTAGAAAACTCATTAAAGATGAGATATTACCAGCAACTGCAACTATATTTGAAAGATCCATGGGAGGAGAATTATTTCTAGGTAATGAAGATACAAATTCTTGTTCCATGCTAAAATTATCTGGAGCTTTGTCAAGATAATATTCCCAATTAGATGCCTCCCTAAGTCCAGCTACTTTAGTGTGTTCAAAAGGCTTGTTGTTATTTTCCTGTCTTCTTTTGGAAATTACCTGATGTGGATCATAGTTGATTGCATTTCCTAAAGAAAACCCCATGCTCTTGAGAAGATTATCAATTATGGGTAAAACATCCCTACTTTTGACAACATATGGATTTTCCTCCCAGGGAAATTTCATATCCAAACTCTTCCTCAGGCTTGAAATGTGTTCTTCTTCAACTGTAAACTTTTGTCTAAGAAATTCCAGAGAGAAGATCCGAGTTGTCAGAAAGGCTGGAAGAACATAAGGTTGTTGTACAAATCCATATAATCTTATAATTGTTCCAAACTCTGAGAGGAACTAATCTTCTATCATTTTACTGGGGGAAAGCTGCAATGTTTCTTTCATTTATGGTAATACTCTGGGTAATATTTCATGGAAGAAAATGTTGTAAATTTCTACCATCAAACCATTCATAAAATTGCAATAACTTTGGGTCATTTCATCAGTGAGTACTAATTCAAGAAAATGCAAGTTGTCTTCATTGTGTGACAAAGAACATCTTCAACAAAAGGATTGGAATATGAAAACTCTAGTATCGTGGAAGTTGACTAACTAAGAATGGATGTTCTCATCCAGGAACTCATCAAATTTAAGGAAACAATACTGAAAGGACTGACTTGGAAGTTCAGGCTCAACTACGCAAGTACTTAGGAAAAAAAACAAACTCAATAGTGACTCTGTAACATGGCCATTAGTATCTAACCCCAAACATTGACTTGCTAAGGTAATACAAGACTACATTTTTTCATTGAGCAGAACTAGGTCAATAGGATAAGATAAACCTATAAACTCACTATCAGGCTGCAAACATGACTTTAAAAAAGATTCTTTACTCTCAATTGTAGATTCTTGGAAGAAATGGATAAAATTTTCGTCTTTGAATTCTTGGGATAAAGGAATAAATTCATATGGGAAAAAAATGCCTTTACAGATAACAAAGGCCAAAACATGGCAAAGGACCGTAGACTTAGTTTTATTCATAATGACTCCTTCAGCAACAAAGAATTTATTTTCACACCACTCAACAAATTCAAGGAAATAAGGGGTCTGGTCGATAGAGAAAAAGTAAAAGAAATATTTTAAAACACCATGGGTATCACTACCCCAGTCCTTAAGAATTTTCAACTTATTCTTAGTTTTTTCAATTTTTTCATTCACCAAAATAGTATCAGAAATTTCAACATTCTTTTCTTCAAATCTCTTCTCATCTTTCGGATAGGAAACCCCTAATTCTTCATTATCCACCACTTCTATCACTTCTATCTCATCCATTTTTTCAAATTTTTAGAAATATTGGGAAGGTTTCATGGTGCCTACCTTGTCGATTAGCACGGTGTTCCTATTTTGTCCACGTTGGTACTTTGCACACAGTCAGGTTTATTGCCAATTCCATTGCTCAAAGAAAAACAAACTTTTAAAACTCCACCTAGATGCTTTTATAATTTCTTATGTTTAATAACCCTTGTGTACTTCTTATAATCCATGCCATATATTTGATCTTCTTTGAAATATATGCTGTCCATATGCAAGATATCAATACCAACACTTAAGACTACCACCCTGCACAACTTAATTTGGCGAAATCCATATTAACCCTTGATCTGTAATCTTCCTTCATCGGAACCATCCAACTATGGAAACTTTAACATTTCACAAATTATTTTAGAACTAATTGATCGAGCAACTCTCATTTGTGGAATGCACCCTGTTGATTAAATCCCAAGCGTCATCAGAACCGTTGATTATTATGGCCGCTACCACTTTTCGCAGATTCAATTTTAGACTTTCTCTGCAGTAGTTCAATTCACAAAATTGTCCATGACTGTAGATCTATTTTTTCTCTCATCTTTCCCATCTAGTGTTTCCTTCTATTAACCCATTTCATGAATTTAAAAACTTATTTTCTCCTCGCATCTCCAATTCCTGGAATTGTTCACTGTCATTAATATTACTTTGTGTCAATCTCATCCTTTAGAAACTGCACCTTTTCAGTGGATTCCGCAAATCCAACACCTTAGCTTATTCCTTGCATCTTCGGTCTGTAGAAATTATTTCAACCATTGATTCATAGCGCCTTAAATTTGGGCCCTCAATATTCAACTCCTTTTACCTCCATTTTTCCGATGAGATGATTTGCAATTATTCGTCCATTTTTCATTAGCAGAATGATCTACCACTGTAGATAAAAATCCTCTTTTCATCCAACCTCTAATAATGAAATATCACACTCGCTCATTAACTTAAAGAGCACTTCCACCCAATATTTCACATATGCATATTTTCAAACCCTTCAATTAAATAATCTACAAATTTAAACTATGGTGTTAACATCTATCTCCACTAGGGATGCTATTCTCCCTGCGAGTTAGCAAAGAACCCCATAGACCAGTTTCCAAATCCATTATCAATCCAAATCCCTTATTTTATTTTATTTTTATGAAAGGAAATATAAAAAACTAAAATATGGTTACCTCTTCTTATCTTAGGTCCTTCTCCGCAGGCTTCAAATCTTCTGACTCACCATCTATACTGATTAAAAGTAAAGAAATATTTACACTATAATACATAAGATTTTCTTCCCCTTATTCCAAGTAATGTTTCAGAAATCTCCCATTTACTTGACCTCCTTCATACTGAGACCCATCCTGATACTGTAGAATGAAATCATTATTACCCCTGTGTACTGCAATAATGTATGGACCTACCCACAAATGATCAAACATACCATGATTTTCTTTGTCTTCATGTGGGGCATCCCATTTTAACACCAAATCATCAATTTGAAAGGTGTCCTCTTTTACCTTTCTGTCAAAAGTATTCTTCATATTCTCCTTGTGTATCTGTACCTTATCATATGCTTTATCTCTCAATTCATTCAGCTCAATAATTTATTCTCCTTTGCATATGATTAGGTTCATCCTACTGGTCCTGCAACAATTTCATAACTCGTACTCCTGGTGATGCTGGAAAAATCACTTTAGATCCATACACCAATTGGAATGGTGACATTCAAATGGCCCTCTTTGTGTTGATTCTGTCAGCCCACAAAGCATATTTCAGCTTTTTATGCCATGATCTTTTATTTTATTCCAACAACTTCTTAATTATCCTCACCAAACTTTTGTTAGAGGATTCTGCCAGTCCATTACCCTATGGATAATATGCAGTAGAATGATTCAGAATTATATGATACTTATGACAAAAATTTATCATCTTTTTGGATTTAAAAGCATCTGCATTATTAGTTAAAATCCTCCTAGGATAGCCAAACCTTGCCAAGATATTATTCTCTAGAAAATATATTATCACTGCCTCTGGAGCTCTTCTAGTAGGTATTGCTTCAATCCACTTTGTAAAATAATCAGTTGTTTTTAAGATCCACTTATGCTGTCCTGAGGAGTTTGGATTTATTTCACCAATGAAATCCAATCCGCACTGTTAAAAAGTTTCTTCTACTGATATAGGATTAAGAGGGAGTGGAACTACTTTTCTCTTTCCATTAAAAACCTAACACTGCTGACATTTGGTGGTTTCTTTATACACATATAAAAATAGTGAAGGCCAATAGAACCCTACTCTCAAATTTTTATTTGCATTTACCTTCCATGAATGACGCCCCCCATAATCCCCTTCATGGAACTCTTTTTTTATTTGGTAAGCTTCATTCTCCAAGAGACAATTCAATAACAATCCTTTGGGACCCTTTCAATAAATATATTGATTTAAAATACAAAATTTTGCAGCCTTCAGCTTCACAGACCTTTCTCTAGTTTTACTTAACCCTATAGGAGGTTGTAGATTTTGCAATACATAAACAATATCAGCATACCATAGAGAAATAGAAAAATCAGGCATCACCTGCACTTCTGTGTCTAACTGATTTGCTTGAAATGATAGGAAATTTAGCTGCAAAGAATCACAATTAGAATATGTCATGATTTTAGCTAATACCTGTCCCTTAACCAACTTGGTGGGCCTAATTTCAATGCCATATTCCAAAAGAACTACAATCCACTTCGCTCTTCTCCCCTCTGGATCTGGGTGTGTAAGTATGTTCTTTACCACACTGCTGGGAAAATATGCAACTACATGTGAATGAAGAATGGAAATTTTGAAATATTTTAGGGCCTTAACCAAAGCATATGCTTGTTTCTTCATGATATCATATTTTAACCCTCTATCTCTTAACATCTTACTGAAAAATGCTATGGGCTCTTCTTCACCTTGATCATTCTTTTGTAACAAAACAACTGCAATAGTATGATCTGAAGCATATGAGAATACTAAAAAATATTTATCAAAATATGGTCTTACTAGCACAGGTGTCTTTGAAATAGCTTGATTTATATCTTTGAAATACTTTTTATCTTCCATTATCCATTTTATTTCCTAATCCCTTCTCATCATATTAGTAATGTTCATCAATATCTCAACAAAAATAGGAATGAATCTCCTCAAGAAATTTACCTGCCCAATGAATGACTGTACTTCTTTCTTACTTCTTGGTTCCTCCACCTTCAAAATTGCACTCACCCTATCTGGATCAATCCTTATACCTTCTTTGAAAATAATATGGCCGAAAAGTTTTCCTTCTTCCAGAGAAAAATTTGGCTTCCTTGGATTTAATGAAATTCCATAATTTCTGCATTTAAGGAAAACCTTTTCCAGATGTTTGATATGTTCCCTGTCAAACCTAGAATACATAGTAATATCATCCATGTAAATCACCAAAAACCTATCTCTTTTATCTGCAAAAGCAATAGAGCAGAAAAAGCAAAAAAAGCAGACATGGGCTAGGGAGGATCTAGAATAAAGCATATATGCTAAATATGGATTCTAGGAGGTTTCCCAAGCACTCCATGACTTAGTTTTAGCAATTTTGACTTCTAGGACATGTGGAAGACAACTTGCATAGAGTGGAATATTGGAAAGTAGGCAAATAAGACAAAAACAGATTAATTGATGTCTAAGGTAGCTAACTATGGGTTGATTATTCTAACACATGGCTAGATATAAGTGTTGAGCCTTTCTGATAGGGTTGTGGGATGTGTTCCCGCATGATCGGATGTGAGTGTTGAGCCTTTTTGACAGGGTTGTGGGATTTGTTCCCGCTAGATCAGATGTGAGTGTTGGGCATGCCTTTCTGACATGCTGTTGGATGTGTTCCTCTCATGGTCAGATGTAACTGCTGGGTGGGCCATTCTGACTTAGGGTTAGATATAAGCGCTGAAGAAGACCTACATGGAGTCTAGGCCTACAAGCAACATGAAAAAGGGCTGGCTCTGTAGAACTTCCTATTAGGATATTTAGACACTTAGGAGTTAGTTAAGATCAACTTGTGTAATATATCCGTTAGGTAAAAGTGTGTTTCTTTAGTATGCATTTGTAAATATTCTAATCCGACGGTCATGATATGTTCTAGACATAGAGTGATCCAATGGTTCAACTTCTCTTAGATCACACCTACCATTGATCCGTGGATTAACACCCGATTGGTCCATGATCTCTATTTAAAGATCATGGAGGGTCCTTGGCTAGTTGATCGATTATGAGAAGCTCATGTAACTTTCTTTCTTTTGGATAATAAATTTCTCCAAGTAGTTATTTGGCTGGGGCTGTGGACTGTTTCCCTCTTGAGGGTTTTAAACACGTGAGAAACATTGGTGTGTTGATCTGTGATCTATTTGTGTGAAGCGGTTGCTCAAGGTGTTCAATATTTTGGGAGTGCCCTGTGTACCCGAACATGGTATCAGAGCGTTTATGAATAACCACTTTCGGTTTTGATCAAGATCTAGAATCGATGTTGCCAGAACTTTGAAATGGTTTCTAGTTCTTTATTTTTTGTCCATTTGTGTCCTATGGGAGCTATTCCATTGCGTCTAGAGCTTTGTTTCCATTGGGAAAGAGTTTTCATTTCATCGAAAACTGTTTCCGTTTGTTCCAGAAACACCCATTTTAGCAAATTTGAAGGTATAATGTTACAATGATGGATTTGTTTTATTTTTTTTAAATCTCTCATATTTTTATCAATTTTATTATTAGATATTTACTATTTTAGTCTCGAACGGTTGCCTTCCCTGGCTACGTATGCTCTTTGCCATGCACCTTATAAGGGAAAGTTTTTTTTCTTGTCTTCTTGGTTACGTATGCTCTTTGTCGTGCACCTTGTGCGATCATGACAAATTAGAAACAACGAGAAAACTTGAAAATTGTAGAATTTCCAGGTAAGCTAACCAAGATCTAACCCCATTGTGTGGAAAACGTTTTTTTGTTTTTGTTTTTCATTTTTTTGGTGATTTGTAGGAAAACAAAAAGACACGCATGGAGAACAAGAGAGAAGAGTAAAAAAACAACAAAAAAGGAGCCCACTTCCTCTTTCCATTCTTTTACATACCTTTTAAAATTAGCTCACTTGGTCCAAAGTTGTTTTATTCCTTAAGAGGTCTTGAGTTCAAGTCTTATTAAGCTATTTTTTAGTGCATGCAATTTCTATTTTCAAGTTACTTTATTGTAAAAGTGCATCTCACATAAATAAACTAAAATAAAAAGTGAGTCACTTAAGTCTTTTAATTTATTGCCACACTATTTAAAAGTAACATTATTGTAAAAGTGAACATCACTTATTCTACAAAAATGATTCACTTAAAATCAACTTTATTGTAAAGTGATTGTCAAAGGTTGAACTTGCGAAGAGGGGGGTTATTTTTTTTAGTTGGTCAAGTTAATATCTTCCACACCATTATTGGGGACATCTTCAACATTTTCTTTGATCAAGCATAACTTCATCATCCATAATCGGTTTTCAGTGCCATTTTTTTCAAAACCGCATATTTTTTCGAGCTCTTTATATCTAGACAGTTAGTTTCTATTCTTTCAGCCATTAATTTATATTATG
Organism: Pseudotsuga menziesii; assembly: GCA_001517045.1. Lineage (NCBI taxonomy): Eukaryota > Viridiplantae > Streptophyta > Pinopsida > Pinales > Pinaceae > Pseudotsuga > Pseudotsuga menziesii. Next base: position 261,217 of record LPNX010289872.1, read on the forward strand.
GAATCCCCTTGTGATATTATACTTACAAGTTCTAACTATTTCTCATGAAAATCTCATATGGATGATGTTCTGCGAAGTAGGAAACTTTTCAGGATAACCTTAGGTAAAGAAACAGAACCCAATGATGATGATAAGAAATTAAATGAGAAAATCAATGTGCTAAATCTTGTGGATTGATTGGGATGTCGATCTCTACTGATTTACAATTCCACATATCTGGAATTGATGAACTTGATCAATCTTAGGAAAAGTTGGAATCTGTGTTTGGTAAACACAATGAAATTCAGGGTCATCAACTTGAGAATGAGTTGATTTCCTTGAATCCAAATGATTTTTCATGCATTCAAGACTATTTATCTAAGTATAAAACTCTTAGAATCTTATGTGCAGAATGCAAGATTAAGAAAGAAGACAAACAATGTATTTATCATATTCTTTCCAAACTTGGACTTGCATATTCTATTTTTGTATCTACATTCTACTCCATGAAAGAATCCTTAACTGTAGCTAGCTATCAAGAGCATAGTATTGAATCATTTTGTGATTCATTAATTAGAGAGAAAGATAAGGTCATTCATCTTGGAATAATTAACAATGCAGATACATCTGGGAAAGCCTTATTGTCCAAACAAAAAGAAAAGTCCAAGCCTCCCAAGAAACATAATTTTCGCAATAATAAGCCAAACAATAAGGGTCCCAAACCCTCTCAGTCAGCTCATTCTTTAAAAAATGACAAAGGATCCAAGCCAAAAGAAAAGAAGACTGAGCATCATTGCAATTTTTGTGGGAAAGATAATCATGATGAATCTAAGTGTTTCAAGAAGATGGCAGCCTTGGAAGCAGTAATGAAGAAGCACCACATCAGCCTAGATTTGTATTTAGAATCTACCTCTCATGGACATGCACTTTGTGCTTCTAGGTACTCTTATACTACATCTTCTTCTTCTACTTCAATTGAATGGCTCATTGATTATGGAGCATCTTATCATATGGCTAAGGATCAAGCCATCTTTTCTACTATGCATGAATGTAACACCAAGCAAATATTTGTTGGTGATGATAGATCTCTAAGTATTGTAGGATCTGGAATAGTTCCAGTAGAAAATGGTCATTTCAGCGATGTACTATGTGTTCCAAAAATTTCCTACAACTTGTTATCAGTCTATCAAATTACTCATTCAGGTGAAGGTAAAAATGTGACGTTTACGCCTCACCAAGTTGTAATCAAGGATTTTAAAAATCCTCAAAATGTCCTTGCTACTAGACCTATTAATGATATTACTAGGTTGTACAAATTTAACAACTTTGGGTCATCACCTTTTCCTTCAGTTTTTGTTGCTCATAGTGATAACTTGAGCAAACTTTGGCATGAGCGATTCGGTCACTTAAATTATTGCTCATTGCAACAACTATGTAAAGACAATATGGTTACTGGTTTTCCGATGGTATCTTGCAAGGATGGTGTTTGTTCCGGTTGTGTACTCGAAAAACATCATCGGGACAGTTTTGACAAACGTGCCTCTTGGCATGCCTCGGTTCCCTTGGAGCTTGTGCATAGTGACTTATGGTTACTGGTTTTCCGATGGTATCTTGCAAGGATGGTGTTTGTTCCGGTTGTGTACTCGAAAAACATCATCGGGACAGTTTTGACAAACGTGCCTCTTGGCATGCCTCGGTTCCCTTGGAGCTTGTGCATAGTGACTTATGGTTACTGGTTTTCCGATGGTATCTTGCAAGGATGGTGTTTGTTCCGGTTGTGTACTCGAAAAACATCATCGGGACAGTTTTGACAAACGTGCCTCTTGGCATGCCTCGGTTCCCTTGGAGCTTGTGGTAAAGACAATATGGTTACTGGTTTTCCGATGGTATCTTGCAAGGATGGTGTTTGTTCCGGTTGTGTACTCGAAAAACATCATCGGGACAGTTTTGACAAACGTGCCTCTTGGCATGCCTCGGTTCCCTTGGAGCTTGTGCATAGTGACTTATGGTTACTGGTTTTCCGATGGTATCTTGCAAGGATGGTGTTTGTTCCGGTTGTGTACTCGAAAAACATCATCGGGACAGTTTTGACAAACGTGCCTCTTGGCATGCCTCGGTTCCCTTGGAGCTTGTGCATAGTGACTTATGGTTACTGGTTTTCCGATGGTATCTTGCAAGGATGGTGTTTGTTCCGGTTGTGTACTCGAAAAACATCATCGGGACAGTTTTGACAAACGTGCCTCTTGGCATGCCTCGGTTCCCTTGGAGCTTGTGCATAGTGACTTATGGTTACTGGTTTTCCGATGGTATCTTGCAAGGATGGTGTTTGTTCCGGTTGTGTACTCGAAAAACATCATCGGGACAGTTTTGACAAACGTGCCTCTTGGCATGCCTCGGTTCCCTTGGAGCTTGTGCATAGTGACTTATGGTTACTGGTTTTCCGATGGTATCTTGCAAGGATGGTGTTTGTTCCGGTTGTGTACTCGAAAAACATCATCGGGACAGTTTTGACAAACGTGCCTCTTGGCATGCCTCGGTTCCCTTGGAGCTTGTGCATAGTGACTTATGGTTACTGGTTTTCCGATGGTATCTTGCAAGGATGGTGTTTGTTCCGGTTGTGTACTCGAAAAACATCATCGGGACAGTTTTGACAAACGTGCCTCTTG
>LPNX010289872.1:263945-325684 GCA_001517045.1 Pseudotsuga menziesii
ATGTAGCCCTCTTCCATCTGCATCATTTTCTGGTTTCAAATATTTCTTAAATTTCATTGATGACTACTCTAGACACACTTGGGTTTACTTCCTAAAACTTAAGAGTGAAGTATTTAACATTTTCTTGGCCTACAAGGCCCTTGTTGAAAAACAATCTGGTCATCAAATTATTAAGTTAAGATCTGACAATGGAGGAGAATATGTTAACAACAAGTTCACTACTTTCTTCACTGAACAAGGAATCCAACAACAACAAACTGTTCCATATACACCACAACAAAATGGTATAGCTGAATAGAAGAACCGCACTTTAAAAGAAATGGCTAATTTTATGATCCAATCTAAGGGACTAAGTCTTCAATATTGGGCTGAGGCCATAAATTGTGCAAATTACATAGTTAATCACACACCCAGTAAAGTTTTACAAGGTATAACACCGGAAGAAGCATGGAGTAAAATTAAACCAGATGTAAGTCACTTTCGTGTGTTTGGTTGTGAAGCATGGGCTCACATTCCAGATGAAAAACGGAAAGCATTGCAGCCTAAAAGTGAAAAGTGCATATTTGTTGGATATTCAGAAGATGTAAAAGGTTATATACTTCTTCAGCCACATTGTCATGATATAATCATTAGAATAGATGTTAAATTTGATGAAAATCTCTTGGCTTGCAAGCCTAACTTGGTGAGTGTGCCATATTTGGCCTGCGAGCCTTATTCAACGATTATGCCTTCTTCTTCTTCTTCTAACTTCCTTTATAGGTTTCCAACTCTAGTTTCTGATGATGACAGTGAGGATGAAAATCCACCTCTTCCTGCTCATGTTCCTCCAATTGCACCAGCACCAATACTTCCTCGATGGGTCCATTCAACATGTAAAGTAGCTGGTGATCTTGTCGATGATCCTAGAGATCAACATTGAACACGTTCTCAGTTTCAGCGAGCCTCTTCTCTTTTGGCTCAAGTTTTCGAGAATCATGATCCAGAAAATTTTGTAGAAGCTTCAGGAAATCCAGATTGGGATGCAGCTATGGATGAAGAATATCGTTCCTTAATTGCGAATGATACTTGGGATCTTGTTCCTCTTACAAAAGGAAGAAAACTTGTCAGATGTAAATGGGTCTACAGAACTAAGTATACATCAGATGGAAGTGTTGAAAGACTTAAGGAAAGATTGGTTGCCAAAGGTTTTTCCCAAGTTGAAGGGATTGACTACAATGAAACCTTTGCTCTTGTCGCAAAAATGAATTCCATCCGCCTTATTCTTTCCCTTGCAGCCTTACATAACTAGGAAGTCCATCAAATGGATGTTAACTCTGCCTTTTTACATGGTTATTTACAGAAGGAAATTTACATGGAACAATCTCTTGGATATGTTCAGGATAAATCTAGCCTTGTCTGTCTCCTTAAGAAATCCTTAAATGGTGTTAAGCAAGATCCTAGAGCTTGGTATGCCAAAATGGATAGCTTTCTCCTTGACACTGGTTTTTCTAGATGCCATTCTGACCCCAATGTGTATACCAAGAAAGTAGGAAACCATCTCATCATACTTGTTCTTTATGTTGATGGTCTTATCCTTACTGGTAATGACCCTAAATTTATAACCCATGTGAAATCCAATCTTAAGAAAGTTTTTGAAATGTCAGACTTAGGACATTTGCATTATTTTCTTGGTTTTCAAGTTTTACAAAGCAAAGAAGGAATATTTATTTCCCAGTCTAAGTATGCTTGTGACCTTCTTCGTCACTTCCACATGGAATATTGTAAACCAACCCCTTCTCCCTTCCAGTCTGGAGTCAAACTTTTTGCCACTTGTACTTCCCCTGAAGTAGATGCCACCTTGTATCGTCATCTTGTTGGTAGTATTTTATACTTGACTCATTCCCATCCTGACCTTTCCTTTTTCATTGGTCATGTTGCCCGTTATATGCAAACTCCTCATGAAAGTCACTAGAAAGCATAAAAAAGAATACTTCGATATATTCGAGGTACAATTCAGTTTGGGATTCATTACAGTACAGGGGGGGAACCTTTGTTGGTTGGTTTCACTGATTCAGATTGGGCTGGTGATCCTGATGATTGAAAGTCTACTGTAGGTTATGTTTTCATTCTGGGATCTAGACCTATCACTTGGGATTGTAAGAAACAACAAGCTCTTGCTCTTTCTTCAGCAGAAGTAGAATATCGAGTCGTAGTTAATGCTAGTTAGGAAGCTTTATGGCTTCAACAAATCCTTTCAAAGTTTGGATTCAAGCAACAATAGCCTACTCCACTTTGGTGCAACATTCAAAGTGCCATCAAGCTTGCCAAAGATCTAGTTCTACATCAGCGCAAAAAAAACATTGAGATACACATGCACTTCATCAGAAATCTTGTTCATGATCATGTTATTGAAGTGCTGTATTTCCCTATAGATGATCAAGTTGCAGACATCTTCACCAAGTCTCTTATAGAAGCAAAGTTTTCTAAACTTCGGTCTATGTTAGAAGTTTAGGAATGTGTCCCTAAGGTGGGATAGGCTCTTATTCCTCCTTCCTTCTCCTAATAGTGTCACTTTTGTAAATTCTTCAATCATGTCCCAAGTTATTCTTAAGGGGGGATGTTAGGATATTTAGACACTTAGGAGTTAGTTAAGATCAACTTGTGTAATATATCCGTTAGGTAAAAGTGTGTTTCTTTAGTATGCATTAGTATGCATTTGTAAATATTCTAATCTGAAGGTCATGATATGTTCTAGACATAGATTGATCCGATGGTTCAACTTCTCTTAGATCATACCTACCATTGATCCATGGCTTGACACTTGATTGGTCGATGATCTCTATTTAAAGAGCATGGAGGGTCCTTGGCTAGTTGATCGATTATGAGAAGTTCATGTAACTTTCTTTCTTTTTCATAATAAATTGCTCCAAGTACCTATTTGGTTGGGGCCATGGACTATTTCCCTCTCGAGGGTTTTAAACACGTGACAAACATCGGTGTGTTAATTTGTGATCTATTTGTGTGAATAAATTGCTCAAGGTGTTCAGTATTTTGGGAGTACCTTGTGTACTTGAACACTTCATGTGAAGAGAAGAATCATGAGATACACTAGTAATAATGACCTAGTGATGATCCAGATCCAGTGATGTTGATCCAGCAGTGATGATCCAGATCCAGTGATGATCCAGATCCTATGATGTTGATCCAACAGAGGTGATCCAGATCGAGTGATGATCTAGATCCAGTGATGATGATCTAGATCGACTGATGATCCAGATGAAGATGATGAGGACTCGATGATGATCCAAATGATACAGAGAAGAAGACTTGTGCTGATAAGTTGTGTCAAGAGAATACCTTCCTATTTAAGAGGGAGTGTTGATGTAATTGTAAATTTTGAATGTATTCACTTGTATATCTTATGTATTGTACCCCAATGTTTATTTTGGGAAGTGTTTGAGTCATGTCATGCCTCGATGTTTCACTCAGGATTTTCTATAATGTGAACAAGTCATGTCAATTCATTATGGGTAACCCTCCTATTGATCAAGGGTTAAATTCCCCGCAGTTGTGGGGCCCTAGGGTTATTAGACTCTCTTAGTGAAGTTGGCCCTAGTGAATTAATGTCAAGTCAGGAATTGGTATAAATAGAGAGTGAGTCTCTCTATTTATCACACACTCACTCACACTCAGTTGTAGCGCATAGCTGAGGGAGAAGAAGCTGTTGGGGCTAGAACGAAAGAGACTACTGCTGTCGAGAGACCATATTACTATTTTGGTGTTTTACTTTTGGTGCTGATTCTATCTCTAAGGAAGTTGCGAGTTTTTCTCCATTTATGGTTTCCCAGAGGAAAAACATTGTGTTTCTCCACTTCTCGTCCTTCGAAGTCAGTGTCGTTTGACTATGTAGAGGAACTAATTAATTTGATAGGAACTGAGGGTTGAAATCCATAATAGATCTCAAATGGAATCTTTCCTGTAGAGATGTGTTTAGCACGATTGTAGATATGATGTATGTATGGAATGTTTTCATCCCATGTTTGACAATGCTTTTGGTTTTACATGCAAAGAAATTGTACGACTAATAGATTTAAAACTTCTGTATATCTGTCTATTTGCGGATGGAAGGATGTCGACAAAGAAAGTCTCATTTCAAGCTTCCCAAAATGTAATGACAAATATAGAATATTTGTTAGAAATGATGGTTGTCGGGAGGCATAGTGTTTCCACGCATGTTTAAAGAAGCGCTGAGGAGTCTGTTGTGATGTCATAGTCTTCTTGTGTGGTATGAGTATAGCCATCTTGGAAAATCTGTCGACTACTACTAATATCACTTCATGCTGATGTTTGGTAGTAGGATATCCTGTCAAGTAGTCCATAGAAATAGATTCCCATGGTCGACTAGAAACTTGAAGGGGTTTGTACAGTCCTTGTCATGGATTCGACGGTTTAGCTATGGCACAAACCATGCATGATCAAATGTACTTGTTGACCTTAGATTTAAGTGAAGGCTAGTAAAAAAAAATTGGAGGATAACAAGTGTTTTTGTGACTTCAAAATGTCATGTAGTCTTGCTGTAATGCGCATCCAAAATGAGATTTTGTTAGTGCTCACCGTTCGGTACACAAAGTTGTACAAACTTGTATAGAAAGTCATCTTTCAAGAAGTAGTCGATAGTTAACAACTTGTCGGTTTCAAGTTGTCGATAGATTGTATAAAAATTGTAGTCTACCAAATACAATTGTGTCCAAATAGTGGTTTCATAACCCTACATACTCATCACTATAAACAGTAGAGTAATGGGTGGTCTGCTGAGACAATCGATTGCAACATTGGATTTTCCTTTCTGATACTTAATTACCAATTAAAATTGTTGCAGGTAATTAATCCACTTGATTTTCTAGGTTTTTTGTAGTTTTGACTGATTTAGAGAGAACTACAAAGGTTTATGGTCAGTGAGGATGACTGTTTCCTTGCCAAGAATTTAGTGTCTCCATTGCTTAAGAGATTGAAAATGGCATAGAGTTCTTTTTCATATGTCAAGTACCTTCTAACAGTGTCACTGAAACTCTTGGAAAGAATCACGATTGGGTGACTTGACTGAGTGATAACTACACTAAGGGCATAGTCTGATGCATTCGTCTCAATCTCAAAGGGATGATGCAAATCAGGTAACACAAGTGCTGGTGTGGTACAAAGATTTTTTTTTATTTGTTCAAAATCTTGTTGTTGTGTCAGTGTCCATTTGAAGAAAATTCTCCCATTTCCTTTTGTCAACTGATTCAAAGGCCATGCGATCTGACTGAAGCCAAGTATGAATCGTCAATAGAAATTCACCAAACCAATAAAACTTCTTAGTTATTGAATGTTTTGAGGAATAGGCCAATCTTTGAGGATCTTTATTTTTTCTAGGTTGACATAAATACCTGTAGAGTCAATTACATACCCAAATATTTGATGTTGTTCATCGCAAATAAGCATTTTTCCATGTTTAGATATAGCCGATGTTGTTGGAGAGTGTCAAAAACTTGTCAAATTTGTTTAACATGATCTTCCCATGATCGACTGAAAATCAAGATATCATCGAGATAGACAATGACACATTTACCGATGAAAGTTCATAGAAGGTCATCCATATATCTCATGAAGGATTGTAGGTGCATTGGTTAAACCGAAAGGCATGACTAACCATTCAAGCCATCCTTCCTTGGTCTTGAAACCCATTTTCCCTACATCGATGGACTTGATTGGAATCTGGTGGTATCCTGACTTGAGGTCGAGTTTTGTAAAGAAATTATCACCTTTCATATTGTCGATGATTTCATCAATCCATTGAAGAGGGTATCTGTTCTTCACTGAAATTTTGTTGAGAGCCCGATAGTCGATGCACATACGTCAAGTCCCATGTTTATTTGGAACTAAAATGACTGGAATTCCATAACGAGAGGAGTTGGGGATGATATGACCTTTTTTGATCAAATCCTAGATTTTACTGCGAATCACTTCATTTTAGAGAATGGATCTTCTGTAAATAGATGCATTAGGTAATGAAGAACTAGGAACAAGTTCAATGGAGTGTTTTACCTGAAAGTGCAGAGGTACTTCATCTGGTTCTTGAAATATGTTCTAGTATTCTCCAAGAATGTTTTCAATCTGTTATTGTTGTCGAGAGCTGTGTTGGTCGGTGATTCGAATCGTTGCTATAGTCTTATTGGAATGTTGACGCTTTATCATGATTAATGCAGACTTTTGAGGATGATTGATAAGCTTCTTTGTTTGTTTGGAAGATATCATAGCAATTGCTGATGTGGGTTTTCACCTAGGTATTCCATACCATTAATTTTGGATTTTGACAATCACCTTTTGAGGCCATAACTTATATGTACCATTTCAATGCCATAGGTAGGGTTTATCGAATAGGGCGTCGGCTACAAAAAGGGGTTCCACATCACATAGTACTTCATATTCAAAGGGATTAATGAAGTAGGCGAGTTTTCATTCTCTCATGATCCTTAGTTCATGTCCATCCTTCATTGAACTAATATTGTAAGGATAAGGATGCAGAGTGGTGACAAGACCTAATTTCTTCACAAGATCTTCAGAAATGAATTTCTTCTGGATACCATTATCCACAATGAGATGTAATGGATTGTTCTAAACCCATATCCGTGTATGGAATAGGAGCTCTCGTTCCTCCTCATCGATGATGGTCAAGGGTGTCAGAATGGTCGAGGTTGAAGACAAGAGAGTTGATGCATATGGATCAGATTCTATGAGGGTTTTGTCAGAGAAGTCAGACGTTGACAATTTTTCCAAAAATGTATTCCAAGATTTGGATTTTGACATATCATGTCATGATGAACTATGATAATCACACCATTTCCTGGTAGGAGCTTGTTTTCTACGATCCCTCTTGTCTTTTTGAAATTTATTATTTTAATAATTAGGATTTGGAAGAGTCGGCTGAGAAGGATTCTTGAACTTGTCGGAGTTGACTGGTGACTTCTTGTTGGATGTTTGACCTGTTGGCTTGTTCGCGAAACATATTTTTCCTTTATTTTTAGCTTTAAGCTTGCTGGTGTAATGAAATGAATCCACAATCATAGTGATAGTAATAAACTCCATGTCTTGCTGAATGTACAGGGATAAACCACTGACCTACTTCTAGACAAGCAATTTCTCTTCTTCTTGGATGCCAAGTCTAGCCATGAGTAGATAGAACTCGTCAGTGTAACTTTGTATGGACTGGTATTTCCACTGCCTTAGCTGCTGCCACTTCTTGTACTACTGTTCAAGGTACTTGGGTGGGTAGAACTCATTTTGGAAATATTCGACAAATTTTACCAATGTGTCGATGGGGTATTTCTTTGTTTCCATCTTTGTTGATAGATTCTCCCACCAGCAGTGTATGAAGGTTGAAATATTTAAGGATGCAATGGTGATGTTTTCCACTTCAAAGAGTTAATTTACCGCATAGTAAGAGTCTAGTTATTGTACCCAATTGTCGACATATTCCACATAAATCTTGCCTTCAAGGTTCGGTATGTCCCTATTCATTTGCACTTTGAAGGGGATGATTTTATCGGAGTGAGATTGCGTCAAGGATTCCTTGGATTTCGCAGTGACTCTCATGAGGATCTTATTGAACTGGGATTTTTTTTTAGTTCGCTAGCGAGCTAGTGATTTCTCTATAAGTTCCTTTGTCTCGTCAATTGCATGTCTATTGTCTTCTTCTTTGGCCATATTTTATGAAGTCGAAGGAACTGTTTTTTGTGTTGTTGAGTTTACGAGCATATTTGAACATGCATAAGTTAAATAACTTCGATGTAAGTGCTTATGTAACTTAATCTCTCAACGAAATCTTTCTTTGATACCAATGATCTAGGTCGTACCTAGGTGCATGCTGGGAACAATGGTCAACTGGATGAATCAAGTAATATTATGGTAGAAGCATTTAATAATAATCAACAAAGTAGGAATCACACTAGGTCGACAACAAATATACACACAAACAATATGCAAGAATTCAAACCAATTTATTACTTATGCTCCATGAAAGATGGATGAATCAGATAGATGATCAAGAATATGTCTATATTACATAATGTACATTATTATATAGGGTGTTGAGATGCTTGGGTGACTACCCGCTACATTCAGTAAAAAAAGAAGTTATAATGGTTCAAAATTTCAACCGTCCCAAGAGCATATGAAAATTTATTACTCACACAAGAATGACCCCGATGAATCCATATATCAAGGGGATAAATACTTTTCAGAAGTTGTAACTAGGATCGTCGCTCATAATGCAAAAGGTTTTGTTTTTCCAATACCAATGTATTATGCTTTCCATGACATAAAACACATTTTGGAATTGTATCTTGATGACCTTCCTGCTAATTCAAAGTCGCACGATCACCATGTTGATCATTTGAGAGGCATTTTTCTTAGATGTTGCCACTATAACATCTGGTTAAATCCACACAAGTTTGTTTTCTTTGTTGAGACTAGTCGACTCCTTGGTTTCATTATGTCCAAGGATGGCATCCATAGAGACCCTGTGAATATCAAATCCATCTTGGCCTTACCCACTCCTACAAATGTTACACAACTGCAAAGTTTGTGATGGAAGGAAATCATTTTGCATCATTTGGTCTGTAATTATGCCAAGAAAACCCATAGTTTCATGCGTTTGTTAAAGAAGGATACCCCCTTCATTTTGGATGACCTCTTGTAGCGTGTGTTCAACACTCTCAAACATGACATCACACATGATCCTATTTTGCAACCACCCAATTATACTAATGATTATTCCATGTATGTGGCTTCATCCCTATAGACCATTGGTATGGTTTTGGTTCAACCAAACAAACACAATCATGAACATGTGATATACTATTTTAGTAAGAGTCTTTTGGACTCTGAAACTTGGTACTCACATGTGGATAAATTAGCTCTGGCCATATTCATCGTGGTCTAGAAGTTTTGTCACTATATATTTATTTAAGCGACCACAATACTCTCGCTGGATTGTCCTTCTCTAGGAATTTCAGTTGGAATTTGCAAAATCTAGTTTTAAGAAGTATCTTATTTTCACAGATCTTATGTGTGATATCCCCCATATTTCAAAGGAAAAATATCCCATCGAATCATTTCCCTATGAATCCTTGTTCCTCATTAGTACCTTTGACCCCTGGTATGGAGATTGAGTTAGGTATCTCTAGATACAATGATTTCATACCAATACAACTCATGATGAACGCCATTGTATTTGTTATCATGTTAAGTATTATATCATAGTAAACAAGACATTATACCATCATGGCATTGATACAATATTGTGACATTACTTAACTCATGATGAGGCTAAAGTAGTATTGAATGACTATCACTCAAGAGCCTGTAGTGGTCATCTTTCTGGGATGGCTAATTCCTATAAAATATTATGTGTTGTGTATTGTTAGACCTTGATCTTTAAATATTGAATAGATTTCATCAATAAACTCCCACCTTGTTAATTATTTACATCAAAACAGTGCACCCATCCCGCTCTGTTACATCTTGTCATCGTAGTTGATCCCTTTTCAGAATGCAACATCGAATTCATGCATTGTAGAACTACCTCAGCTGGGGGGCATGGTTAAATTATTATGGTTGTAGACTATTTCACTAAATGGTTTGAGTCCATTCCTACTATTATCAACCCAAATGGCACTTCTCCATCCGAGTGCCGACATTCCTTATGTTGGTACACAAAAGGACATCTTAGGATTGAAGTTTTCCAAAACACTATAGATGGCCATGACATGAGATGCATTTACCCTTGAACCAGCTTGCCATATTATTTTTCTAAGTGTTGAATGGCGTACACAACTATCCTCATTGTAACTCGTGTACATAAACAACTATTACCATTGAAAACTTGTGTACTGTACGTGACTATCTTCATTGCAACCTGCGTACATCAGCATACACAGGTTTCCTTTAAGCAACTCACGTGTCATACGCAGGCTACCTATATTAATAGTCACGTACATCTTGATTCGAAATTAAAAAATATAAATCATGATTAATGGATATTAGTTGGGTCCTAATCATTAACTATCCTAATTTTTTCAACCTCCTCAACCTTCGAAACCACTCTATTTCCCAAAGTATAAATAGAGGCCTTGGGGAGGGCATTAATCAATCAAGTTTGGAGAGAAAAGTTATGCTAGTGGTATATCTTCAGAAGTATTGGAGAAGCAGAACTTAGATTCCTTTGGTTGCATAGGGGTCCTTGTCTCAGAAGCTAGGTTGTACTCTTATCTCATTCACTGATTGTTAATAAAGAGAATTCTTCTTCCAATATTGTGTTGAGTCTCTTTCATGTATCATGGTTGATGAATATATTCGATTATGTACTAGATATATTGTTTATCTAACCTCTCATATATACATGTATAAGATTGTACTTGGAGAATTTTCTCTTTACAGGTGAAGGAGGTGCATCCTTGGAAGCTTTGGAGAGAAGCATAGCGGAAGAAGATCAAGCTTGGATCAACCGTTGATAATCGGGTGAGTCAAGTATTTCTTCATATTTCCTTTTTGTACTCTATTAAAGATGATTGTTTGCAAGGTTAGTAGTAAGTTGGTAACCCCAGACCCTAGGTTACAAGGGTGTTTAATCCTGAACAACAGAATTGGTGACTCCACTGGGGAGCCCAGCCTGCTGTGGGTTAGTTCTGTAGCTCCTTGCGCAGTCTTTGCTTTGATTTAATGTGTGGTGTTTTGTCTTGGTTTGGAATGATAGTGGTGTTTGAAGACCTTCATAATTTTTCTTTTTTTGAAAAATTTTACTCCTGTACGTGGGTTGCTGTGTTACACAGTCGCGTGCAGAGGTCTGTCTACGTAGGTTGTTGTATTGGATAGTCACGTGCAATACGCGGGTTTCTCTTCTAGACAGTCACGTACAAGCCTGAGTAACAAAATTTTTGGGTAGGGCTACTTATCCCTGTCCTTCTGTGGATTTTGTCTTTCTTTGTGGTGTTTAGTACTGGCATTTCATTATAGGTTTGATAGCCCTGTTAACCATACTTCATGCTTTTCAGTAAGCCCCTGGGTTTTTGTTGGTTGGATTGTTTATCTTTTAGCAATTTGAAGTGGATTTACGTGTTGGGTATAGGTCCAAGTGTCGTGTGTCTGTTGTGTGTCTGAATCATTGATCAAGGTTCTAGATACCATATATCCCATGCTATTTCCAAGTATTGTTGGTTTGTCACTTGCCTTTGATTGATTTCAGTGATTTTTTCATCATGTCTTCCCAAGCTAGGTGTTTTCCAAGTCTTCCTTAGGTGGATTATTCTTGGTTTTTATAAGTCTGCTATACTTCACTTTGCTTATATTATATAGTTATATTTTTCAAGCATACTCAAGAATATTTGCATTTAGGTGCATAGTAATCTTTGAGGAATTTGAAAAGTGAAAAGAAAAGCATTGGAAACATTTGCATTTGAATTGAATATGGTAGTTTTACTTTCAGTTTTTAAATAAAATCTCAAAAATTACAAAAATAAGTCTTAGTTTTCTCTTTCCTAGTTGCATTTTAATTAGTTCATATTGACAAAAATAAAAATAAAAGAAGCTTGTTTTAAGTAGTGATAATTTTCTTTGGAATTGTTTTATACACCTGTTTTTTTACTTTTCTTGTTGAGTCAACAATATCATAGTCTTTCACTCCACTTTCCTTCTAAGTAAGAACAACCCTTAAAATGAACGCTATAATTTAAAATTTATTAGTAATTTTTGTTTTATAGGGTCATACATCTACTAGCTTAGGCTATACTTGTGGGATAGGAAGTGTAAACTCCCCATAAGTACTTAAATTTAGACGTAGTGGGACAATCGATAGGTAAATCCTTCTCTTTATTGATAGTATCTAGGAAGCTCCTCTCAAACAGGAGTTAAGCACGAGGCCGCGTGAAGGAATTGGACTAAGGAGATAACCCTCTGATTCCTTGTCAAAATGTAGACCAATGTTTTTATGCATCTGGGGATTCTATCCTAGACAGAGTTTTGGGCTTTGCTACCCTACCCATGCATACAAATAAGGCTTGCGACTGTCCCCCTAGACTGTTGATATAGTTAAGGTAGCCTCTAGTCTCTTGGACATCTAGGGTTTATACACAGGTAAACCAGAAGGCTATTTCTGGTTCACCTTGGACGGGCTTGGAAGGTAACCCTTTTTGAAAATGTAGGAGGGCAGTGGGTGATTTCTCCAATTGTGCCTAAGAACCTCTTCAAGGATTCCAAGAAACTATCTCTCAACTTTCTTTGGGAAAGCATATCTTACACCCTTGTGATTGTTGATACTTTAGGAAATTTTTTGTAGTGATTGGTCTGTGTTTTGTCTGTGTTTTAGCCGACCTTAGGGTGTGAAGAGTAAAATTTACAATCGTGGAGGACCAATCTATCAAAGGTCCCAAAGGTTGAAAAACATTCCTCCGCTTATCACATTGGAACCTCCACCTCCCCCTCAAAGGTGGATATTGGACACAGACGGTTCTTTCGAACCGATAGGAGTTAGTGAAGTTCTGGGTGAACCAGAACTTAGGGAAAACCATTTTAATTTAAACATATTAGAGATAGAAGACTTGTAGGTTGACAAGTTTGCAAGGAATTTTAATTCACCTCTAACTGACTTAAACAATACAGTGATCGTTCAGGTTCATCCTTTCGACCCACCTATGATTGGTGTCCCTGTGGGAAGAATAATGTCTACTGTAGAAGAAAGTTCTTTTACTTCCACCTTAGCATCACCGGCTGAAGGGGTGCTACCTCCCCTTGTAGGTTCCCCTAGAACAAGTATACCTACTACACCGTTAACTCCAGCTAACCGAGTGGTTCAACCACCGGCTCCCACAAGTATAGCAGGTGCTTCTCGTGGTATGGTCACTGGGATTCCTAGTGTACCTACAGTTCCTACTTCCTTTACACACACTACCCATAGTGGTCCTATAGGATCCTCGATTTTTGTCCAAGGATTTCCTTGGAATGGGGGGCACATTCCCCCATCCAGTCCATACATAGGCCCAACACCATCATATGTAGGGGTGCAATTTGGAAAAAATAATCCTTATGGTTAAGGTTTTCAAACTTCGGTTTCAGCTCCATTGACGAGCTCTCCCTTTTCACTTTTTAGATGAGGGATACCTGCTCCTATCTTTCAAACCCCAGTTTCGACTGGGGCAGCTAGAACCTCTTATACTACACCTCATGTAAATAATCCACTGGCTTATGGATGGAATCCTTTCCAAAGCAACCCATCCAATTCACAACCAGCAGTAGGGGGAAACCCCACCTTCACATATGGGAATATGGGGGAAAGTCCCTCTAATCCCCAAACTGGTACTTTTAGTGCTCCAGTTATCCCCAAGCTTATCTTCTTGGAAATGTTAAACTTTCCATATTTTTCAAAACTGATGAATGACCCGGTGAGACATGATCCCTCCTATCCACCTGTCCCTACCAACTTTCCCTTGGATATCCCAAAATTCGAAGGCAAAGTTGGTGATGATCCTAGAGCTCATGGCACCACTTTCCATTTATGGTGCTCTTCCAACTCACTGAATGAGGGTTCAGTTTAGTTGAGGCTGTTCCAAATAACTTTGACAATTAATGCAGCAAAATGGTACATTGAATTGCCTTTTGCTGCGTTTAGTAGTTTTTGGGACTTGGCTAATGCATTCCTTAGTCACTTCCAGCTTCATGTCCATTGTGATTTCAGGACAGACTTGTTATCTACCTTCCGATAGAACAAGGCCACTCATATTTTGGATAACATCCAAGAGTGGAGAAGACAGAAGAGCCTTATTAAAGCCACTATACCTCCTGAGTTCTTATTAGAATGGTTCCTCAAATCCCTATTGCCTTATATATCTGAGGATGTATCTACTTCAGGAATGACGAATGAGGAAGAATATATCCTCAGGGACTAGCAACTAGATTTGATATATTCTCAGTCTAGGATCTTATATGAGATTATCCCTGAGGCACTGAGGCCAATGCACAATGCAAAGAAACCTAAGTCTAGACCCCATGCCAATGGTGTGGTTGGTTCCGTGAATTCTCCCACTGTAGAATCTTTGGCCAAACAACTCCATCAACTGTCCGTAAAACATTCTACGACATAGGTAGCAAAGGCTACCCCTCACCCCAAAATGAAAATGTTTTTGCACAAACCTCTTATAAGGGAAATCAACATCCCGGTGGGAAAAAGAAGAGAGGAAAGAAGGGTGAGGGAAACCAAAACAAGAAAAAACCCACAAACAATGCTGATGGGGGCAAGAAAGAAAATAAAAAGGTGAAATTACCATGTAAGTTGTGCCATGAAGATCACCTGACCCATCTATGTCCTCTTATGGAACAAGCTCAGAAGCTGTTAAAAGCTCAAAAACCGACTGTCTTGAAGGATCCTTTTCCCCAAGGACAGAATTCTACTTCAACTTCAAATGCAGCAGGGGGCACCCCAAATGCTCCTGACCCATATTATATCAACATGGTTTGATCTGAGACTTTACTACAGACCAGGAACAAGAACTATGACAAAGAGACCTTTGAGAAGGGTAAGTCAATAGGTGAAACTTCTAACCCTCTCACAATTGAGAAACTTGCCGAAATTATGCCTAAGATATCGAAAGGTGTCTTTAAGAAAACCTTGCATAATCCTAATGCTAGGGCTGCAACCAAATAATCTGTAGTTGAAGACTTAGCCCAGACTCCTTGTGTAATGTCAGCTTTAGAGGTGTTACAGAGTTGTTCCACCCAGTGGGATGCACTCTTGACAGCCTTAGGCAGTATGGACTCATCGAGTCTCATGGAAAAATTTAATTTGTCTGATGTCAAAATTCGCCTACCATATCATGTAGCCTTACCGATAGATATCATCCATGGTGGAAATACCATTGGAAGGGTAGTTTTCAACGAGGGTGATTCTACATGTGTTATGTCCTTGTCTTGTTGGAAAGCTCTTGGATCCCTAGAGCTAGTCCCATCAAACACCCTACTTACTACTTTCGATGGAAGGTCATTCCATCCGCAAGGTATCCTACCGGATTTTGAAATTAAGTTGGAAGGGAAAGAAGTGTATGTTGAGGTAGAGGTGATTGATGCACCTTTGGATTATAACTTGCTCTTGGGGAGAAGTTGGACTTATGACATGTCTGCTATTGAATCGTCCATCTTTCAGGTGGTAGTGTTTCCACACGAAGGGAAGTTTGTTACTGTTTACCAACCCAGTTTTACTCGAAAATGCCGCATGGAAAATAACGAGTCCACCATACCATTGGTTGATCAGGTTAGACCTGCTTCAGAGAGCTTAGGGGCTATAATGTACACATCATTGATGTGCACATTTGATCTTCCAGCTCCGATTAATTATATAGATTCTACTAGTGTGGGGAAGTCCATAGCTACGGTTGTTGATAGGACTGATCCTTGGGTTCTCCCTTCCCACCATGAACCTGAAGTGCCCTTATCAACAACAGAGGTGGCTTATCAAGCTATCATCCATACGACTGTTGATCCCATTCCAGTCCCTCTCACAGTCTCATAGGAATTGTAAGAAGCCTATTTTCCTGCTTGGGTAGAGAACTCTTTGCATTCTAGAGATTGCTTAGATATGGTTTTACCTTCAAATGAAGCCATTATGGAAGCTATGTGTGGATGAGATAAGATCTACAAAGATATTCACCATTGATCCTATTTTCTTCCAGAGTTAAGAAGAATGTAGAACCAGGAGTTCCATATGAGATTGGCAGATGATGTTGATACGCCTATTAATCCTTTACCAAGGGAAAGAATGTTTGTTGAGGGAAACATGGAAAATATTTCCGCTACTATCCCTATCAACATCTCTGTAAATCCAAACGTTGTGGAAAATGTACACATTGGCGCAAAATGCTCTCCGGAGGAGATTACAATCTATACGACCTTATTTATGGAATTCTGCGACATTTTTTCTTGGTCATATGAGGAGATTCTAGGAATTGATCCATCAATAGTTGAGCACGAAATCCAAACATATCATGACGCTAAAATTGTTTGGAAAAAGTTGAGACTTGTTAACCCACGTAAAGCGGCGATAGTGAACGCTAAAGTGGAGAAACTGCTGAAAGCCGATTTTATTTATCCCATAGCGTTGACAGAATGGGTATCCAACCCTGTTCCTATTGACAAAAATCAAGGGACCATACACGTGTGTACTGAATTTCGAGATGTGAACAAAGCATGTCCTAAGGAAAACTATCCCATGCCATTTATAGATCAAATTATTGATGCTTGTGCAGGAAGTGAAGTCTTTTCGTTTATGGATGGTTTCTTCGGATATAATAAAATCCAAATTAAACCAGAAGACCAACATAAAACATCTTTCATTTGTACTTGGGGTACCTTCGTGTACAAGAAAATTCCCTTTGGATTGAAAAATATTGGGGAAACCTTTCCGCGGGCAATGAATTTTTCCTTTTACGATATTAAATCCATTGTCAAACCCTACCTTGATGATCTATCAGCACATTATCGTAAGAGGATCGATCACCTTGATCACTTGAGTTTGATTTTTGAACGATGCATATACTATAAAATTCGCTTGAATCCCCACAAGTGCGTTTTTTGTGTCGAGTCAGGGAGACTGCTCGGATTCATTGTTTCTAACAAACGCATTCAGGTGGATCCTTTGAAAGTTGAGGCCATTGTAAATCTTCCTCTTTTTTGTTCTATCAGGCAGCTTCAGAGCCTGCAGGGGAAGTCCAATTTCCTTCGAAGTTTTATTGTAAATTATTCCAAGATTACTAAAGGTTTCATGCACCTATTAAAACAGGACACCCCATTTATATGGGATGAAATTGTACAGCTCACATTTGAGGCATTAAAAAAATATTTGTTGTCGGCACCATTATTGCGTCCGCCAAATTACTCTAGGGATTTTATATTGTATCTGGCCGCATCTGAGTCAACCATAGGGGTAGTCCTAGTCTAGGAAGACGATAAGCTCCAAGAGCATGTCATCTAATATCTCAATCGTGCTTTAGCTGGACCTGAACTGGGGCATTCCCAGGGCATTCCCATGTCGAGAAGTTGGCCTTAGCAGGTGTATATGCTATTCAGAGGTTATGTCACTACATCTTACTGAGGACCACGACGGTAGTGGCGGATGTTAATCCTTTTCAATATGTTTTGTCTCAATGGATAGTTGGAAGCAAATTCAACAAATGGATAGTCATTCTCCAAGAGTTTGAATTGGATTTTCAATCCACCAAATCCAAAAAATCCTTATTTTTTGCTGAGCTCATTGCAGAATTTCCAGTAGAGGAAGATGTAGCCATTGAAGAAGACTCATTCCCAGATGAGCATATCTTTTTGATTTCCACCTCTGACCCCTGGTACAGAGATATACTTATATATATACATACTTTGACGTACCTTGCAACCTTCGCGTGGGAAGAACGATGTAAACTACGCCTACATGCCAAGAACTACCTCATTATAGGAGATACTTTATATCGTAGGGGGGTAGATTCCATTTTGGGTCCATGTATTACCCATGAGGAAGTGAATATTGTCCTAAATGATGCCCATAGTGGAGCGTGTGGGGGTCATTTATGTGGGTTAGCAATGGCCCAAAATATTTTATGTGCCGGTTATTTCTAGCCCACAATCTTTAAATATTGTGTGGAATCCATGAAGCACTGTCATCCTTGTCAGCTTTACACCAGAAAGATGCGGTTGCATCCTGCTCCGTTATTTGCCATCATCTCAGTGGACCCCTTCATGAAGTGGGGGATAGATTACGTGATGTGCAACCCAGTCTCGGCTGGGGGGCACAAATATATCATTATCCCTGTAGATTATTTTATGAAATTGGCAGAGGCAATGCCCACCTTTAAAGCTAACAAGGAAACTGCAACTTTTTTTGTTTTTAACCAAATTATCGCACGATTCGATATCCCCAAGGCGATTGTCACTAACCATGGCAGTCGTTTCCAAAAATGATGTCTGAATTGACCAATATGCTAGGGGTTAGATAAGAACATTCATCTTTGTTCTATCCTCAAGAAAACGGTCAAGTTGAGGCTGCCAATAAAACTTTGAAAACTGTTCTCAAATGTACTATTAATACATCCCATTCCAACTGGCGCATCATGCTATATCCAGCACTCTGGGAATATCGGACCAATGTGAAAACTGCCACAAGGTTTTCTCCTTTCGAACTAGTTCATAGAGTGGAAGCAGTTACCTCGGTTGAATGTTAAATCCCGTCCTTAAGAATTGCTATTCATGTGTTACCTGATACGACTGGGTGGAAGAACATCTAGATGATAAGTGTAGAGATGCACTGACATCAAATGAAGTTCATAAAATAGGGTAAAAATCCAATACAATAAGTCAGTCAAGCCTCATATTTTCTTTGAAGGGGAGCTTGTTTTGCTCTGGGATCAAGACAAGGAACCCCTGGGGGCAGGAAAGTTTAGGTCTATGTGGTTGGGACCTTATGTTGTGTCAAAGGTGTTAAAGAAGGGTGCATATGAATTGATGTATTTCGAAGGGAATAAGATGCCTTAGCCTAGAAATGGGTTCTACCTGAAAAAGTAATATGCTTAGGCTTATCACTTTTTCCTGTATTTTATTGTATGTATTTTTATGTACAATAGTTCATCAGTTTGTGTTTTTTAAACCATCTGCTGGTTGTTACAGATGTATTTCAAGTGGTTTATAGGTTTCGCTGATGGTGCTAGTCGCCACACTTGTAATTTGGCTTCAGTTGCATGGGTCATTTATTCTCCCTTAGGAGAGCTAGTTGCGTTAAGAGGCACTTGCTTAGGTCTTGCTACCAATAATGTCGCTAAATACAGGGCTATCATTGAGATTTTATGGGATTCTTTGTCACATGGTATCACTCAGCTGGAAGTCCGACTGAACTTTCAACTGGTGGTTTCCCAGCTCAATCGGGCTTATCAGGTGTGGAACCCTATTCTATTACGTTAGTTTATGCAAGTTAGGTTATTGGAAAGAAATTTTGAGTTCATTATATTCAATCATATTCCAAGAAATCAAAATTCATTAACTGATGCATATGCTAATTATATCTTGGATTGGAATTTAACACATTTTACATAAAAAATATATAGTAGACACATAAAAACATTTGTAAATAAATCAACAAAATATATATATGTGTGAATATCTGTCCATATAGATAGGTGAAGTTTCTAATCTTCAGATCTAGTCATAACTGTACAATATACAAAAAATATAAAAAACACGGATCAACGTCCATAAAATGCTCCTAAGTCTAAGCTTGACCACCCTGGTCACTTGGACCACCTTGGTCCCCTCGATCACCCTACGCTCGGGCTTCTTTATCCTCCTCAGCCTTAGCATCCTCAAAAACATCTATATACACAAATACTGCTTTGGATACCTGCCTTAGAAGGCATATCCAGATAGGTGGTACACCAACCACTAGCTTCTGCATGACAGTAGGGATATGATCAATCCATAAGGTAGGTAGTTTCTGGGTAAGCCTGGCCAGATTCCCCTCAAGAACCCTAATAAAACCCTAGTCCTCTCCCAAAACAGGACACACATACATCCGTGGATGCCTAGTAGGATGGACTAGTCCAACATCTTCATTTTGACATTTTAAAAAGGATTAGAACTCTTATACATATGTATATATATATTTATAATTAAAATTCAGAAAAATTTTCAAATTTTGAAAATAAAAAATACCTGACTCTCCCCATGCTCCTCCAAGAGGGAGGACAAGGTCATTATCACCTCGAAAATCTAACCCAACATATGGAAACTGCTCAAAGGCTGGCAACTATCACTCCCACCGAAAGTAGAATTCATCGTCATAGACACTCTGGACCGATCCACCACCTCCCTAGAGAAGGAAGATATCTCCCCACCTACTCAGCTTAGGCTAATGGGGAGAACGAACTGGTAATGGTACTGCAGGACTCAAACCTGACACTCTCTCAAATCAAAAGGCTACTAACATGCTGGAATAACCAAAATTATTTGGCCTGCCTCTTTTGCAGTTAGAGAGTTGTTTCCTCATTATCGGGATCACTCCCGAATACCAGTCATATAGGGATCCCTACATATAGTCCACTGCTAGTCTCATTTGGTTCCAAGTTGCAAGGTGAAGTGATGATGACCCTACAACCCTCACTATAGTTCTCACCAATACATGTAAAGGAAAGTTGCAAATGTGAAAAATAGGGATGCAACTACCCCTCTTTTGAGTGCCTGGCTCGCAATATATGTCTATATAGTTCTGTACACTTAGAAGGTCACCACCTCTACCGGTACCTTCCAAGTTCATCGGAGCTCCCCGTCGTGATAAACCGGAAATGAAATAGACATATTTCGATGTAACCTCTAGAAACTCACCTTGAAGTTCAAACACGCCAATATCATGATCCCAATAGTTTATCAAAAACTCTAAGAGGCGAACATTTGACCCCATAGGTGAGGCACAGAAAAATTTCAATAACCCACTTTGGTGTAAAACATTCACTATGGGGGCATCTTGTAGAGCTTCTTGGTCCATGTCTTCATGTTCCCTCTCCCTCCACTCAAGCACCATATTTAAATCTAATAACTAAGAAATTTCAAACCATTAGATTCATTTAAAAAATTGAATTTTTGATCCTATATATTATTTTTCTACCTCGTGCAGTGTACGTGAATGTTCTTTGGGTAAGTCGCGTACTGTACGCGACTGTTCTTTGGGAAAGTCTCATATTGTACGCGACTTTCCTTCAAGCAACCTGCGTACAAAACACATGTGCATGACTATTAACATACCATACCTGCATACACAGCATTCATGCTTTGAGGGCGCTTGAAATCCTGAATTTGGGCTCAAAATTGAAAATTGTTTGGATCAAATGAAAGAGCACGGAGTGTAGTTTTACCTGACACTTGCGGTTTTGGGAATGGTCCACTGAATCGTCCACAGCGAGCAATCAAAGGTAGAGGTAAAACTTGTATTTTTATGGTTAAAAATAAAATGGTGTGTTTTTTATGAATATTTTGAACTATTTATAGAAAAATTATTTTCAAAGTGGTTTTTTTTCCCTATAGTTCATATTTTTAAACTAATGCCATATCTTTTTCTTCTATGTGATAGGTTTATGGTCATTGTAAGTTGTTTTTTCGCTCATATAGGATGGTTTTTTGGTCATTTCACATGCATTTTTCATTTATACCTAATCCATCTTAATCCTAGCATTAACACTTCAACCACAGACTATGGTATCCTTAACCATTAGTTCCTTGCTTTTACCTTTGTTCTTCCGTGGATAGGAGTTTCCTCCCATGAGTATCCTCATTTAGAACCTACGTATTGTCTTTTGATACTCATGCTGCAACTATCATAGGTTCAGGGGAGTCTTTTTAGCTATTTTTCATGCCAAATTCAGCCTCATTTTGGCCTCTTTTTACAAGCTATCCCTTTATAAGATTCCCCTCCCTTATGGAGTTTATTTAGGCCCAGGTCTAACTCCTCAAAATAGACTTGAATGCCGAGTAAACTTGTCCATTCAAGCTCGTTAAGAATATGTGAATGGGAATCCACATCGGTGGTAGCTTAGCTCTTTCTTGGACCATGTGGAATAATACGAGAAAGGATCACTCTCTTTTCTACAGAATTGAGAAGAGTATTCTCAGGTACATGTTTGTCACTTTTTCGGACCCGAGGGACTAAATTTAGGGAAAAGAAACACCCAGTATGAGCTCCATTTTCTATTTTCGTGCTCTGGACCTAAACATGAAAAAGATTATGAGTGTACTTTATGTCTTTGTCATGCTCATTAAACACTAAGAACAAAGCATCGATTTTATTGTTGTAAGCTTCATTTCTCATACTCAAATGGATCTTTCTGAGTGATCTTGCTTTCCTTCACACTCGTAAAACTCAAGCTATATGTTGCTCTCGAAGGAGCATTGGGTAGGTGGTAATTTAACCTTTTTTGGACCTCCCTGACTAAGTACGAAAAAGGTTCACCTTTTCTTCTACGAAAGTTTAGAGAGTTTTTCTGTGGAATGTTTTATACGTTTTCGGCCTTAGGAGACTAAATTGGACAAAAAAGGACCCCGTTGGAGTCTTCTTTGGAGTTTTCAGACTCTCTAAACATGAAAACACTAAGTGAGCATGTACTAGTTCGGACTCATAAAATCCACGAATCAATGACTCTATCAAGCATTATTTCCTCTTCTCTTCAATCTTGTCAAAAAATGAAGAGAGACTCGAGTTGACTTTCTTGGACTCACTAAAATTTAACAGGGAAGGTAAGGAAGAATTTTTCTTTTGGTTCTCAATCAGCGGCAGCATGTCCTCCTTGAACATAGCACTCTCTATCTTTTTCAATACTCATGTCTCAGTGTTCACTTTCAGTTCAGCTATTACTTTGAATTTCTTACTCCTCCTCTTGTTAGTTCTACCTAGGGAATCTGATCATGTCTCCTACATGGTAGATAAGTCTAGTTGTACTATCTGTAAAGTTTAAAGCTACCTTGGGTCATCTCTGTGTCATGCTCACTATTCAAGTACTTAACCCTGTATCTCATCTATATCCTGATTCCATCATTGTCTTATCTGTTATTACTTGCGTTTCTCTTCCTTTATCAAGTTCCTAGTCACTCTTGTGATCCATTGGAGGATCTATTGCCTTCATCATCACAGTATGGTTCCGCATTAGCACTTCCTGACGATGACAACCTAGAGTTTTGATGATCGTACCTTAGGATTCACTTTCATTTTTGTGAATTCATTTGCTTCAGTTGTCTATTATCACCTATTGGTTGACAATCTGTTGAATCCTATCCATGTTCGACTTCAATCACATCTATTTACATGGATTGGATTGTACTGGTTCTTTGGGATTTTTTATGAAGACCTTATTTTCATATCTATGGACTGAGTTGTGCAAGATTATGTTGTGGTCACTTACACAGCTTCCATATCTTTGAAGACTCATCATTATTGTATATTGTGGCTTCAATCCACCATTGTAATATACATGGTCTTGTACCCATACTATATGATGTACTCAAATATTGTAAAGGAGCTAGTGTTCTAGTATATTGAACATAGCATCCTTGGATATGACTTTGTATATGGAATTATTATGTATTTGTTTCAGGTACTACCTCTGCTCCATTGGACTTCTGAGTTCTCCAAGATAATTATTATAATGTATTTCGACCATCGTTTCCCTCTGACCTCACACATTAGGGGGCATCTGTTATCAACCCAAATGGCACTTCTCCATCTGAGTGTTGACATTCCTTATGTTGGTACACAAAAGGACATATTAGGATTGAAGTTTTCCAAAACATTATACATGGGCATGACATGAGATGCATTTACCCTTGAACCAGCTTGACATATTATTTTTCTAAGTGTTGAATGGTGTACGTGACTATCCTCATTGAAACTCATGTATGTACGCGACTATTCCCATTAACAACTCGCGTACTATACACAACTACTTCATTGCAAACCATGTACATCAGCATACACGGGTTTCCTTTAAGCAACTCGCGTGTCATACGCGGGTTTCCTATATTAATAGTCGCGTACATCTTGATTCAAAATTAAAAAATATAAATCATGATTAATGGAGATTAGTTGGGTCCTAATAATTAACTATCATAACTATTTCAACCTCCTTAACCTTTGAAACTACTCTATTTCCCAAATTATAAATAGAGGCCTTAGGGAGGGCATTAATCAATCAAGTTTGGAGAGCAAAGTTATGCTGGTGGTATATATTCAGAAGTCTTGGAGCAGCAGAACTCAAATTCCTTTGGTTGCAGAGGATTCCTTGTCTTAGAAGTTGGGTTGCACTCTTATCTCATTCACTGATTGTTAATAAAGAGAATTCTTATTCCAATATTGTGTTGAGTCTCTTTCATGTATCATGGTTAATGAATATATTTGATTATGCAGTGGATATATTGTTTATCTAACCTCTCATATATACATGTATAAGATTTTACTTGGAGAATTTTCTCTTTACAGGTGAAGGAGGTGCATCCCTGGAAGATTTGGAGAGAAGCAGAGCGTAAGAAGATCAAGCTTGGATCAACCGTCGGTAATCGAGTGAGTCAAGTATTTCTTCCTATTTTCTTTCTATACTCTATTAAAGCTGATTGTCTGCAAGGTCAGTAGTAAGTTGGTAACCCCAGAACCTAGGTTACAAGGGTGTTTAATCCTGAACAACACCTACTTATGCTGAAGACAGAAAAACAACTACTCATTTTCTATTCAACCATATCATCGCCAGATTCAGGATCCCCAGGGTCACTGTGACTAATCACAGTTCACACTTTCATAATAAGATGATGTTGGAATTAAGTTCTAAGGTAGGTTTTCTCCATAAAAAATATACACCCTACTATCCAAAGGCCAATGGCCAGGTTGAAGCTATCAATAAAGTGTTAAAAACCATGCTTCAATGGATGGTAGGAAAAGGGAAGTCCAGATGGCATTTGCAATTAATTTTTTCATTATGGGCCTATAGGACCACTGTCAAGAAATCCACTTTGTTATCATAGTTTTAGTTGGTATATTTTTTATCGGCTACTCTTCCTATAGAGTGTGAAATCCCTTCCCTGAAACTCATTGTGGAACTACTACCCAATATCACTCCAGGAGAAGGACGTTTCTTGTATCTAAACAAGCTTGATGAGACTCGTCGTGATTCTACCTTAGAAAATGAGGTGCATAAATGATGGATGAAATATCAATATGAGAGATCCATTAAACCCCACTCTTTCAATGAAGGTGACCTGGTATTTACTTACAACGAGAAAAACGACAAGTTGGGAGTAGGGAAGATGGAATCTATGTGGCGTGGGACTTATATCATCAGTCATTTCTTAGAGAAAGGGTCTTATGAGTTTATAGATTACGACGAGATACCCTAGGGAGAGCCTCGCAATTGGATCTACCTTAAAAAATACTATGCCTAGGACATCTAGCATAGGTTTTTTGTATATAGTGTTTATAGAATGTTGCGTGTTTTTTTAGAAGCACGTGGATTTAGTGTGAATGTAAGATGTTCCCTTCAAAAACCTACTTATGTATTCCTATGTTTAAAATGACTGGATGACCTCCTATGCCAGTTCCATGGATTGTGCTAATCGTTACACCTTGATTATTGCATTAGCAACCTGGGTACTGTACCCTCCTACCGACGATCTGGTGAGTTCAAGAGGAACTTGCTTGGGCCCCACAACAAACAATCTTGCAGAGTATCAAGAAGTGATTGGTTTAATTACTGAATCTCTGGATAATGATGTAGGTCAGATTATATTTTACCTATATTTGGAGTTAGTAGTACATCAGTTAAATCAAGTTTACACCATATGGAACCTCCTACTCCTTCATAGGTTCTGAAGAGTTAGGATTTTGGAAAGGTATTTTGAGCAGGTTTCCTATCAGCATATCCCGAGACATTTAAATACAGTGGCAGATTCCTTAGCAATTTTTTTCTTGGATTGGTATCTTCATCATACTTATAATTCATTTTAACATCAATTTCATTAAATCACATATATACATAGGTAGAAATTCATTCACATAACACATTTGCACACACATCTGTAAATAAAATTATATATAAAGGTAGTGTTGAGATACAAAATACTAAAGCTATAATCTTTCAAGTCACCTAAAGTCTCAAACCATCATAGTTTCAAGAACACATAACTAGGGAAAAAACTCAAGCTTCGAATATTTCAGTGTAGATATAATAAAAAAATGAGGGAGCCACTATGAGCTAATCCTCATGCTCATGGTAACACATCAACACCCAAGACACTTGATGTAGTAGTCTCCTAAAACGACCTGAAAATACTCCATTATGGAACTGGTAGCACCTGGGAAGATCATCAATGGAAATATCAGGTATTCCCACAAACAATTATTAGAGGTTCTCCTCGATCTCTTGGAGTTCCTCATCTACCTATTCATTCCTAACAACCATGTCTCTAACTGCCCCTTGCCTCTCTATAGGAAAAGCACCTCCCGGACGAGAAGGTCCTATATCTGCACAAAACATTTTTGTATAAAAAAACACAAAAACATGTATAATATTATAAAAAAGGAAATATGAAACAAAAAACACAAAACATGTATATTTATATGTTTCTCACCTTAGTCATCCCAGTGATCTCCCTCTGGTAATCGAAGGTGAGGGTCATCCCTAAAATATACCCCAACATAATCATAGTCCTCCACCATCAGTAGTTGGCCTCTCAACCAATGGAAGAAGACCGGTCCATACGTAACCCTAGGTCCTTCAACACCACCATGGCACGCCATGGACTCTACCCACCTGGTCATCTGAGGGTCATCAACATCTAACCTGCTCAAGGGACCTAAGGTCTCATTAGCGGCACCCATCTCAAGAAGAAAGATACCACTATAGCTCCATATTAGAACTATTTCAACTCCCCTCTTTGACATTTGGTTAGTTGATCCCTCAAGTTGACCAGTAACCCCTTGCTCCAATTAAAAATGGTGGGAGACATACACTCTACTTCATACAACATGTGATCCTGTGTAGTTTGGTGGGATGACCTACTACTTGCTACCTTCTCGATCATGAAGGATACAGTCTTTACGGGTTGATTCACTATGTGTTTAATGGGGATTTTTCCTCCTTGGGAATGGGTCCCCACCAAGAAGTATTCATCAATCAAGTCATCCACAAATATTTTTCCGCCTCATGGACCTGTAAGCACTACAGGTATTCCCCTACAACATAATCCAGTTTAAAAATAGATGTCTTGCAAATCTATAGTCAAAATATGGGTCTTGACCTCAAAATTTTGTTGATACAGGTCCCATATATGGATCAGGTGATCTAGTAGGCCCACGTATTTCCTCATCCCTGGCACTTTAAATTATTTGAGAAGCCAACACTCATGGAGGTCCCTCACGATCATTGGGTCATTGTTCGCTTGAAGGTCATCAAGATCTTTTTTTGTTTCTTTCAAAATCACCATTTTATTAGTGTTTTTCCTACAAAAAACAATTTAAACATCCATTAGAAGCATGATAAAACCCATGGAAGAAAGAAAAAATACAAACTAGTGGCTATTTTATTATTATTATTGAGATTAACCTAGCCGGTGATGCTCTTACTTGAGGAGGACTGAACATTAGCGCTCTTCCCCCATTTTTAAAGAGAGCCTTCAGTGCTTTTCCCTATTTTGAGGGGTGCAACGATGCACCTCCCGAAAGGGAGAAATGAATCGTCCTCATAATTCTTTATATCTTTGGAGAAACACTCATAAAACCCAAAAAAATCACCTAAAATGAAAAAAGAACACCGTAAATATGAAGGGATAATGTCTAGATATTACCTGACCCAAACGATTTAATCTGAGATAGTCCAAAGCTCCCAAAATCTTCATTGGAAAATCACCTATTTGCACAAAATTCACTCCAGCACTATGGTAAAATTACCGTGGTAAAACAAAAGTTACTATTTCCCCTTTTTTATATCAATTTTTTATTTTTATTGAAAAAAATTAATCAAATATTTAAATATTTAGGTTTTCCATGTATGGTCTCTTTTGTCTCTTTCACACTCCGGATCAAGATGAAAAAGTATCGAGTGCCTTTTATACCTTTGACGTGCTCATTAAAAACTCAGGGAAGAGACATCGAATATACTTTTACTATATTTCAGAATCTTTAAAATTGGATTATCAAAAAAGACACTTCTTATGGAGTTACCTTTAACTTGTTTGCAAACTCCTAAAATCCATAAAAATCGCCAAGCGAACGTGAAGCTTTCATGCTTGTAAAAGTATTTGAATTATCCTCTAGTCGATGGTAGTTTACCTATTTTTTGGATCGATTAGACTCATTTACGAAAAAAGGTACACTCTATTTTATCATAGCTATAATAGTTCTCATAGGAATTAGTTTGTAATTTTTCGTGCCTCGGGGACTAATTTTACGAAAAAGTACACCCTCGAGTGTTCTTAGTCATTTTAGACTCTTTAAATATGAAATGACAAATGATGATACTGTTGCTGGAAATTCTCACCTCCTACGAAAAGGAATTATTTTTCTAGATATGAATAATACAGGTCTAGAACAAAACACAAACCCAAAATGTTAAACTTCCCCTAGATCTTATCGATTGATTGAGCATAATGCCACAATGCTTCCATCAAAGGTTGTCCTCACTATCCTCAAATATTTCACCTTTGCTACTACAAAAGAACCAGTAAAAGTTTAAAGACAACAAGAGAAACATGATAACATACAAGATAATTAGCCATATCTATGTTTGTGACCAAGGAATCAAACAATAGATACAAATGATACAGTAAATAAGATAAAGAAAAGACACTTTGTATTAGAAATTATTGGATAGAATAAAATCATTATTCCTTGGGGTTGAGAGTTCCTTCCAATGGATCCTTGCCTCTAACTTCACCTTGCCTCCAATAGCTCAAGAATTATTTTGACACAGTTTTGGTATTTAACACAATTCTTCCTCTCCTTTGCCATGGGGGATGAGCCAATATTTAAAGGAATGGGAGGATAGGAATGGTTGAGGATCTCATGGGTGAGGTGGAGAGTGTTAACACTCTATTTTCAATATTCTATTTACGGGCCTAACAGAAGTTTGAGGAGGACGTTGGGCACGCTAAAGGAATTAAGTGGGACTCATGATCGAAGGTTGAGATTGAGAGGATGGTAGATCAACAGCGTCATAACATTTTACATGATGAACATGCCCAACCAAAGCCACTTTTCCATATTGTGAAATATTTTAAAGGACGGAGGCATCTAAAGGTCGAGAATGGGATCCAAGAAGATCTACGGTCTCAGTCAATTTCACAAACCAGACTTGTGCAGGTAAAGCTATGATTTCAAATCACGAAAAATGGTACCGGCCGTGAATATCAATGGTCACAAAAAAGAAGGGAATAGATCTACGGTTGTGGTTTATTTCGCAATAAAAACTAACATGGTTGAAGACTAGGATTTTGCATTGTGAAAATAGTAGGACCCACTCGGTTCGATGGTTGCATGAAGGGGTCAATCCCGATTGACGGATAAGAATGTGTCACGATCCAAAGATGCCCATTGTATCAAAGAAGGTGAAATTAGTGGCCGAGGTAAATAAATGTGGATGGTGGATGTAAATGGTCCCCCCCCCCCCAAATCAGAGGGATAAGGAGACCTCCACGCTGCAGGTATTATATCCAGTGCAGAGGTGATAGGGGAAGGGACATTCATATGTGTAAAATGCCTCCCAGTAGATTGGTCGATTCTCGAACGCCATTTGTAGCGTGTGTACAAGTGAAATCATACCTTTGGAAGAGTCACATTGTGCAAAGACAGGAAAATTTTGTGTGAGTTGACCTGCGTAAGTAAGGAAGGTAGCCGGTAAACCCGCCACTCACACGGGGCGAGGCCAGCACAAAGGAGAAAACCATTTTGTTTCCTACATCATAGATCGAGAAAGCATGGGAGGGTCTACTTCATGAGCCTTGCGGCATGGATCAGCTGTATGAGGTGGCATCCAAAAAATACTTCCCACAATAGACGGTAAGGTGCGACGGCTGATGAAACGATGGGACTAGATCCCCAACAAGTAAAGGATCACTCTTCTCGCACCCTCACACATGATGATACCAAAAGAAAACACTCGATGACATATTGTGCAGGAATGTTGAATAGTCATTTCGAGAGTCAGTCTCAAAGCCTTATATATATTGATTTCAGAGCAATGGGAGTGAACTAACATATCTCTAGAACCCAAGTTTCTACCTCTTCATGAATTTGCAAAGGCCCGAAGAGTTTGGCAATGAAGATCTGGTTTGAGAAGCTTGTCCATCTAGGGGTGTTGATGGTTGGTGAGAAAGTTTCCACACTCACCTGCCACCTTGGTATTGCATGCCAAGGGTGACACTAGCCATTGGGGCCCATACGTGAATAATTTTGAGAGATACACCTGCCTTCAGACACCTTCACCCCCGACGATGTAGCGCTGGGACACTTACTCCCCGTAAGCATTTTTTCAGGAACCCCTGATACCATCGCTGCCCGCAAAGCCTCTACAGAAGGAGATAGTCTTAGATTTCTCCCTGTATAGGCATTTTTTTGGATGGGAGTATCAGGGGTCTAGAGCCTGCATAGAATTGTTTGTGAAGTCCACTTACCGAGGGTGATGAGGCTGGTGTAGATATGATACACCTTATTTCCTGTGGGATATCCCACCTCGCTGAGGGTGAAGAGTACAAGAATGACAAGCCACCAAAAAGGATTTCCTCAGCCAGAAGCAATGATGCCCTTCTTTCGAACCCCATGTCCAATAGTATTACCCAAAGAAGAAAGAGGTGGCGGATGAGGTTGAGTACGGGAAAGTTACAAACTGCCTTTCCAGTGTACGCCCACGCAGAAAGCCACATTTGATCACAGCGAAAACACACGCTTCAGACAGAGAAGGAGGCATCACCGTCATAATCGATAATAATGGCTAAGCATGTCAAGCTGTCACTCGGGCCAAATGCACGCAGTAGCTCCATAATGTTTGTTTATATTTTTAAAACGTGGAAATAGTTCCACTCTCTATACTGTTAATGCATGATTGTGACTGCAAATATCTTTTAGGTTTGTTTCAGAGAATATCTCAGCACTGAAGTATTATAAATACAATCCTGATAGGGGAAAAAATAGTTAGCTAGAGGGTCGGGAAACCTTCAAGGGATGAGGCTCTCCATTGTAAATAAGATTTGGTTCCTATGTTATGAATAAATTTGCATAGGAAGAGTTGTTTCTTAAGATGGAGATTCATGTGTCGTTGGTTCTTTCAATATGTATTTTCTTTAGGTGAAATGTATATCCTATTTCCATTTGAGTTTGTTTATTTCTTTTAGTTCTGTAACTTAGTGTATAATAGTTTGAAATTCATACATGCTATGCTCCACCTATTGTTTCAGACATTTATCAAGTTTTCTTCTAAAGTTGTGCGGACTTCATCTTGCTAGTGCTTCACACGATGGGTTGTTCTCCCTTGTCCCCTAATCACCCGCTAAATATCTCCTGATTATGAGATCGACGACTATCTTGCCTCTGCCTGAAACCCCACACCATTCTTTTCCTCATGCAAATGTTCCCTACCTAGGTTTTTGACTCCATTGCCAATGGTCCCTTGGCTTGATAATCCCACCTGCATCTCACGTCACTCTACTTTGTCCCATTCCAGAAGTCTGGCCTCCTGACCATCCTTGAGAGAATATCTTATGCAGAGTAAAATTTGAAGACAAGCGAGAGATCCCTATCTGACTGCACAGGGCCAAAGGAGCAATCTAAAGTGGTTTTGTTGTTAGCCAAGAGTGATCCTTCCTTCAACCTTGGGGCTTGATCTCGGTGATAACAAACTGGTGCCATTGTTGGGGACAAAATTGAAGACCCTCCCTAGGGAAAAATGACATGGTTTTAGATCTGATTGTTGATGGTGAACAATGATCAGACATCAAGAAGGTTGAGCACTTTTCACTTGGCGACTCCACTCTCTAAGGGTTCAGACTTCAGCGAATCCACTGGTGGTAATACCCAGAAATCGAATGATTAGAAAAATACGGGCAGGCTTCGTCCAAAAAGTGAACCCCTCGTAAATGCATGGTGGAAGGTTGAGATGCTTGAGTATACGTTTCTTCCAAGAGGCTTTGTATTATCTTGTAAGTTTTTTCTTATCCTTCCCTAAATTTATCAAAACAACCTTCTATGGTTCAATTCATTCAGAATAGAGCTATGAATATATTCTTGTTTATCCTTCTTTAGGAACCGAAAGTGTTGCGTCATGTTGTACATCTGGTTTTGACCTATATTTTTCTCTAAAGGCCCATGACATCCTAAGTCACCCCTATAAAATTCATGCAACCTCGGTCGATAGCATAGCTATTGCATCTAACCTGGTCTCTCCCATTTCTCTAAGCCAGTACAAACCATTACAACTACCTCCCATCCTCCATGATTTTCCCACAAAACATCACAAGTACCTCCCCAAATTTGATGGAGAATCCAAAGACTTCACTGCTGAGAAACATTTACAAGCCTTTGAGTATTTCTCTGGCCTTTTTGAGATAGAACATGATGATTTCTACATGAGGGCTTTCACCCAGTCCTTGCAAGGAGATGCTAAAGAATGGTTCAAGCACTTGCAGCCTAAGTCCATCAACAGTTGGGAAAATTTTTCTTGCACCTTCTTAAAGTTTTGGGGTAGGAGAAGGCTACTGAATCAAATACTTTCAGAATTTTATTCCCTAAAGAGACATGAGGGTGAGACCTTATCTAGTTTTAATAGAAGATTCACAATATTTTATTATGGCATTCCCAACGAGGTCCAACCTCTTGAGAACACTGCTAAAATCTATTATGCAGACACCTTTCCTCTTGAGCTGTCCCTGCTTCTTTTGGAAAGAAAATCAACCACTCTGCAGCATATGTTTACCGATTATCTGGAGGTTGAGGAAAACCTTCAGATATCAAAAATATTATCAAGCCAGGGCAGTGGTGGTGAAGTAAAAGATACTTTAAAATTGGTTGGTCCCTACAATAAGAATGGGAGAGTTCCGTTCCCACTAAAGCCCCCTCTCGGTATACAGAAAGATGACCGATCCGATACAAAAACATGTGATCCTGCAGGCCTTTTCTCTGAAGATTACGACCAGTGCCGCCCCAGGTCCGTACAATACAATTTTAAGAAGGAATTTGTTGCACCTGTGTATGATGAAAATGAGGAAGAATACCTATGGTTTGTACCTGAGAAGCTGGCCATTGAACCAGGACCTGCTGATGGAGAAAACCAAGATGCTATGCGAAGTTGGGAGGTTAAAGAAGAAGAGGGAAATAAGGGCATTGAAGGTGATAACCTACCCTTTTTTTATGCCTATTTTGAATTAATACGACACATAATTAGAGCCTCTAAGAAAAAAAATAAAGAAGGGAAGATGGTGTAGTCTAGAAACTTGTATGTAAGAGGAGATGATAAAAAGAACTGCCATGCAATCCCTCTCCAACTGCCGATACGTCAGGGGTTTGTGATGGGGTTTCAAGCCACAAAGAAGGATGCATCAGCCCTCAAATAAATATGTTTTCGATATTTCTCCTTTAGAAGCACCAACTCACATAGGGGGAATATGCCTACTCGGTTCCGCGGGAGGGGCGGAGGACCTCCCTCTTAAGGCACATCAAGCTCTCATTGCAGAAATTTTGGGCAAGAAAGGGGATGTTTCATTGAAGAAAGATTCCAAGGTCCCTCTTCTACAATCTTCTGGGTATTAGCCAGACAAATCACTAGAAAAGGGAGTTTTGGACGTCTTTCCCACAAGCAGAAGACAGAGTACGTTGGAGGTTGTCGTGTTTTCTATGACCCCACAGCAGGGTACATGGAAGGGCTGGCTAAAGATGATGACTGGTCACATTACTACTTTAGGGAACATTCTATTCATCACTATTCTCTCCCTTTATCTATTTCATTTTTGTCTATCAAGCATGAAAAAAGAACAAAAGTATTGGGTCAGTTGCTTGATTATCTTCATTGGAAGTCTAATTTCACTTATTCAGACTTGTGCAGAAAATTAGGTAGAGTAGGTAGGAACAAATAAACTCGGCAATTATCGAGCATTTCCTTCATTTGTTGTTTTAGTTTGTTTTTATTTTCAATTGCAAGCATAGGTTTTGCAGTCAAGAACATTGTTTGCGGAATTGGCATGAATTCACTGAAGTAGTAGCTCAGAGCAGAATGGAGATGTCAAAGAAATATTGAAGACACCCCAATGTTATTGGCACTTGGTCTACAGGGGTTCTTTGCTACCTCACTAGGAGGATAGAATCTCTCATGGAGCCAGTTGTTAACACTTCATTTTCAAAAGTTTATTTACGGGCATGACAGAAGTTTGAGGAGGACATTGGGCATGCTGAAGGCATTAAGTGGGACTCATCTTCAAAGGCTGAGATTGAGTAGATGGAAGATCAATGGTGTCAGAACATTTCACATGGAGAACATGCCCGACCAAAGCCACTTTTCCAAATTGCGAAATAGTTTAAAGGATGGAGGCATCTAACAGTCGAGAATGGGATCCAAGAATATCTATGGTCTCAGTCGATTTCGCAAACCAGATTTGTGTGGGTAAAGCTACAATTTAAAATCATGAAAAATGGTACCGGCCATGAATACCAATGGTCATGGCAAAGAAGGAAAGAGATCTACGGTTGTGGTTTATTTCACAATACAAACTAACACGGATGAAGACCAGGATTTCACATTGCAAAAATAGTAGGACCTGCTCGGATTGACGGTTGCATGAAGGGGTCAATCCTGATCGATGGATAAGAATGCGTCATGATCCAAAGATGCATGTCATATCAACGAAGGTGAAATCGACGGTCGAGGTAAAGAAATGTGGATGGTGGATGTAAAAGGACCCCCCCCAAATCAGAGGGCTAAGGAGACCTCCACACTGTAGGTATTATATCCAGTGTGGAGGTGACAGGGGAAGGGACATTCATACGTGTAAACTGCCTCCCTATAGATTGGTTAATTCATGGATGCCATTTTTAGCATGCGTACAGGTGAAATCATCCTCGTGGCAGAGCCGCATTGCGGAAAGACAAACAAATTTTGTGTGAGTTGACCTGCGTAAGTAAGGAAGGTAGCTAGAAAACCCGCCACTCACATGGGGCAAGGCCAGCACAAAGGAGAAAATCATTCCATTTCCTACATCACAGAACGAGAAAGCATGGGAGAGTCTACTTCATGAGCCTTGCAGCATGGATCAGCTGTATGAGGTGGCATCTAGAAAATCCTTCCCACGATAGACAGTAAGGTGCCACGGCCGATAAAACGAAGGGACTAGATCCCCAGCAAGTAAATGATCACTCTGCTCATGCCCTGACACATGTAGATACCAAAAGAAAACACTCAATGACAGATTGTGCAGGAATGTTGACCAGTCATTGCGAGGGTCGGTCTTGAAGCCTTATATATACTGCTTTCAGAGCAATGGGAGTGAACTAACATATCTCCATAACCCAAGTTTCTGCCTCTTCACGAATCTGCAAAGGCCCGAAGAGTTTTGTGATGAAGATCCGGTTTGAGAAACTTGTCCATCTAGGGGTGCTGATGGTTGGTGAGAAAGTTTCCACACTCATCCACTACCTTGGTATTGCATGGAAAGGGTGACACCATCCATTGGGGCCCAGATGTGAATAATTTTGAGAGATACACCTGCCTTCAGACACCTTCACCCCCGAATACACGGTGATGGGACACTTACTCCCCGTAAGCATTTTTTAAGGAACCCATGATACCATTGCTTCCCCCAAAGCCTCTAAATAATGAGACAGTCTTATATTGCTCCCTGTATAGGTGTTTGTTTGGATAGGAGTATCAGGGGTCTTGAGCCCACACAACCCTTTTTGTGAAGTCCACTTACCGAGGGCAATGGGGCTGGTCTATATATGATACACCTTATTGCCTATTGGAGAGCCCACCTCATTGAGGGTGAAGAGTACAAGAATGAAAATCCACCGAAAAGGCTTGCCTTGTCTGTAAGCAATGTTTCCATTCTTTCGAACCCCACGTCCAATAGTGTTACACGGAGAAGAAAGAGATGGTGGATGAGGTTGAGCAGGGGAAATTTACAAACTGCCTTGCCGGTGTGCACCCACGCAGAAAGATACATTTGAACACAGTAGAAACACATGCTTTAGACAGAGAAGGAGGCACCATACTCATAATCCATAATAATACCCAAGCACATCAAGATGTCACTCAGACCGAATGCGCCCACTAGCTCCATAATGTTTGTTTATATTTGTAAAACGTGGCAATAGTTCCACTCTCTATACTGTTAATGCATGATCGTGACAGCAAATATATTTTAGGTTTTTTTCAGAGAATATGTTAGGACTGAAGTATTATAAAGACAATCCTGATAGGGGAAAAAAGAGTTAGCCGGAGGGTCAGGAAACCTTCAAGGGCTAAGGCTCTCTGTTGTAAATAAGATCTGGTGCCTGTGTTATGAATAAATTTGCAGAGGAAGATTTGTTTCTTAAGACGGAGATTCATGTGTCGTTGCTTCTTTCAATATGTATTTTCTTTACATGAAATACATATCCTATTTCCATTCCAATTTTTTTATTTATTTCATGTATGTAACTTAGTGTATAATAGTTTGGAGTTCATACATGTTATGCTCCGCCTATTGTTTCAGACATTTATCAAGTTTTCTTCTAAAGTTGTATGGAATTCATCTTGCTGGTGCTCCGTGAGATGGGTTGTTCTCTCTTGTCCCCTAATCACCTTCTTAATATCTCCTAATTGCGAGATTGACGGCTATCTTTCCTCTTCTTGCAACCCCACACCATTCTTTTCCTCATGCAAATGTTCCCTACCCATGTTTTTTACTCCATTTCCAATGGCCCCTTACCCTAATAATGCCACCTGCATCTCACGTCACTCTACTTTGTCCCATACTAGGAATCTAGCCTCCTGGCCATCCTTGAGTGAATATCTTATGTGAAGTAAAATTTGAAGACAAGTATCCCTCTCTGACTGCGCAGGACCGGAGGCGTAGTCTAAAGTGGTTCTGCTGTTACCTGGGAGCGGGCCTTCCTTCAACCTTGGGGCTCAATCCCTGTGCTAACAGAGAGAATATCCTATAAGTGGGGATCTCGAGCTCTAAGTGGTCCTAAAACATAGGGAATGACTCAGAACATGGCTTTCGACCAATACAACATAGATGCATGTGAGATACAAAATGTCATGACTACTGAAAGTATAGCGTAGTTCCATGTGAAGAAGACTTAAATTTGGGCATAGATACTAGAAATACAATGTATATCTATGTCATACAGATGCAAATCTGAGCACAACCATGAACATACAATGTGTATCCATGTTAGGACTCATTCAAATACTCCATCACAACCTGGGGAAAGAAATGAATGCTTAACAAATATCCAAGGTCTTCGTCTCGTTTTCAACAAAGTATTATTCTATCCATGTGATTACAATCTCTTGATTTCGAAAATGGTAGAAAACACTTCATTACCCTTCAATGATGAGAACCATTAACAAGTGAAAGGAAGATCACCATTGATGTCAATGATTCCCAAGGTACCCTAGTACAATCTTTTGAGTGTGAATAGAGTATTTGATGTTGAAGACCCGGTTGAATATTTCGATCTTAGGTCAATGATTTAAACCTATGTTGAAATCGAGAGGGTGTGTCATTAATGCATGCATATATCAAGGTACTACTTTGTTTCCTAATACTAATTCCTCTATGATGAGATGAAGTTGACATGAATAGTCTCGTTGAAGGAGGGCCATGATGAATTCCACATCGACAACATGAAAATCGGAACAAAGTTTTGGAATTTTGAGTATGATGTAACCATAGGAATGAATCAAAGGTAATTGACACAAAATATGTTTTAACTACAGAGGGTAAGTCTGACACACAATATTTCCTTTGAACATTGAACGGCACAACCGAAGACATAACGAGGCAAATACGATGACATAATGCGACAAAAGACAAGGCATTCTTTGAAACGACTCAAAGGAGTGACATGAATCATGAATGTGGATCTACTCAGAAGTAAGATGAATACCCAATGGTTTGAATGAGATATATACAGGTTCCATGTTCAAAGGTGACTAGAAGCTGCCATTAATGCAACATGTTTTCCATTTCCCTTAATTTCTTGATCATGATTCATGAGTGCCTCTTTTCATTTTTATGAGTTTAAAGAGGGTAACAAACACTAGTTGTACCTTATCATAATATAATTCCATTCTCATATATTTCATGAACCTGAGAAAGGAGGGTTTCGTTCCCAAAAAAGGGTCCCATCAGTGTTTAGTTTAACAAGTCCATTGAAATTAAACTTGGTATTGCCCACGTTTAGAGAGTCTGAATGAAACGAAAGAAGACTCCAAAAAGGTATTTTTTTGTATGTTTTAGTATCCGAGGCCCAAAAAAGTATAAAACAATGCCTGAGAGAACTCTTCTAGTAATGATTGGCTGGAGTATACCTTTTTAGTAAGTAGTTCCCCCTCGTCCAAAAAAGGGGTAAACTATCACCGGGAAGACGACTCTTCAGGTCCTTTTACTAGCGTGAATAATACAAGTTCACTCGACGATCTTTTCACATTTTAAGAGTTTGGAAAGAGATTAAAGAGGACTCTATTAGGCTTATTTTTTCATAAACCAATTTTAATGAGTATGAAAAACAATAAAAGTATACTTGATACCTCTTCACTAAGTTTTTAACGAGAATGCCAAAGTTCTAAAAGGAACTCAGAATATTTTTCATGGTTGAAACTAGAGCATGAAAAAGCAATAAAGTAAACTCAAACCACTTTTCATGTTTTAACTAGAGAATAGAAAATGAAAAGTAAGCTCAACACCATATTATTGTTTTTAACGAGCTCGAAGATCAGTTGGAAGAATGCTCAGGTTATCTACTTCATTTTTAAACAAGCTCGACACAGAATAAGAACTATGCTCAAAGGGTCGTTTCATGGTTTAATGAACTTGAAACTAAAAGAAAGTATTCTCAAAATGAGTTCCATTGATGGGTATTTTACCAACATGATCTCCCATGATTGATACTTTCCCCCAATATAAATTTCAAGTATATTAACTCCAACATAATGTAAAGAGGTTGGATACATACCAACATGTCTTCCTACTATTTCCGTGATCCAACTAAATTCACGGGCACTACTAGGAAAACGGGAGAAGAAAGAGGATCAAGTTATACAGTAAGGTGAAATGAAGG
The DNA here is from genome assembly GCA_001517045.1 of Pseudotsuga menziesii. Taxonomy (NCBI): domain Eukaryota; kingdom Viridiplantae; phylum Streptophyta; class Pinopsida; order Pinales; family Pinaceae; genus Pseudotsuga; species Pseudotsuga menziesii. The sequence continues at coordinate 302,815 of LPNX010289872.1, forward strand.
TTCAAGGCTTGACACAATGGAAGGATATGTTTCATTTTTTAACGAGCTTGGCACGAAAAAAGGAACTCTGCTCAAGGTCAATTTTATTTTTAACGAGATTGAAACTAAGAATAAACACTACTCAAGGTGACCTTTTTTATTTTTACACAAGCTTGAAATAGAAAATAACTATGCTTGTGGGGACCTGTTTAATTTTTTAATGATATGTAAAAGGAATAAAACTATGCTCAAGGTCGGTTTTATTTTTAATGAGCTTGAAACCAGAAGTAAACTATGATCAAGGTTATCTGTTTCATTTTTTAATGAGATTGACACATAATAGGAACTATGCTTGTAGACATATATTTCATTTTTTAATGAGCTTGACATGTAATAGGAAATATACTCATAGACATCTATTTCATTTTTTAAATGATATTAACACAGAATGGGAACTATGATCATAGAGATCTATTCATTTTTTAATTATCTTGACACAAAATTGGAACTATGCTCATAGACATCTATTTCATTTTTTAACAAGCTTGACATAGAATGGGAACTATGCTCGTAGACATCTATTTTTACCCAAAATGATATGCATAGGTTGGTAGGTTGTCCCATTTCACATAAGGAGTTAGAATCTTAATTCCATTATGATATCCATAGACTGGACCCATGCCCCCCATTTTACCTATTATGGGAAGAAGATAACTAGAAGAAGGGGAAGGAACCAAAATAACATGCGGAACATTTAGGGCGTTCCGATTACTACGAATCATGAGATGGTCAGGTGTAACAAAGGAAAAATAATCAATGGCCACAATATTACCATAATGGGGAAAATGAATAACTCTAAAGAGTGTGGACACTACAACCTTCATGGAGTGAACATAATCATGTCCAAGGAGAAGATTGAAATCTAAAAGACCTTGGACCACCATAACATCAATACAGACAGTTTCCCCTCCTAATGTAATAGGTATATAAGGAAGGATCCTGTAATGTCCCAAATTTTTCATTGGGTTCCAATGGCCAAATCACATTTTCCATATTCATGAAATTTGTCAAATGGATTCTAAAAGTCAAATAATTGCCAAGGAGGAAAATCACTAGTTTCCTAGGTTGGGGGTGGAAGCTTTGATATTTGGAATAAGGGGGATAATAAATGATGTTTAGAAATTAGAAGAGGATAAATATTTAATAATGTATCTTATTAAATAAATACAATATAAAATTGAAATGGCTATGGAGAATGGAGACACATGGAGACTATAGGGCCCACTCAAGCTAGAATTTCTATGTTAAATGGAATCCTCCTCTTGTAATTTTGAATCTATGGGAAGCCTAATGTTTTGGGATGGATTATGAGGTTAATATACTTATACATATACTTCATAGGTATAATTTTGGATGAATTGTAACTTACATGGGAGAGGAAGAGCCAAATGCGAGTTTCATGGACACTTGCTAGATTCCCCTTACATTTATGACATCTATGACACCAATGATGGAGATTCTATGACATCTATGACACAATTCTGATGTGAAGGCTGAAATAATTACATAATTACATTTCAGTCCTTAATATAGCATCTTATATGTTGAATTTGGGAGTTGGATAAGTCCAAGAGGGTCCTACTCAAATTTAGGATAAGAGGGAAGGTGAAGAGAGATGCCACATGGCATAGCATGAGAAGCCACACCAATTCGACTTGGATTTGGTTTATGGATGGATTTGGAACCTTAAAATACCAATAATATTTATAAAATAAAGGTATCATCCATGTGAAGAATCTTTTTGATCATTTGATGAATTTGGGTTTGTGAAGAGAGAGCTAGTGGATGACTAGTTCCTTGCCTTAGCCAATTTCGAGGGTGAAAGATTCACATCTTGATTGGTGATTTGGAGGGACCACTCATGTATTTAAAGGAGATTCAATGGAGTGTTAATTTACAGTTTCAACCTACAATAAGTTCATGGACATCTCAATATCATCTTGTTCTTCCATTCATCTCAAGTTTTCTAACCATATTTCAGCTCTATGGAGTGAGGCGCACTTGGTGATCTATTCATCACTTTGAGGGAGATTGTCTTTCTCCCGTATTTTATATTCTGATGTAAATTATATTTATTTTAATTTAATAAATCTATCAGGTCTAAATTTCATAACATCTCATGTATTATTGTCCAATATTGAAGAAACAATGCCATTTCCCCAATACTTTGTTGTAAACTCTTGCAATCTTGATGGAAACGAATATATGTGTGAAAAATTGATTATTTATGAATGAATTAACTGTAATTTATGTACACTATTTGTTTCATGTTCATTAACTTATAATTTTTGGCCATTGGGTCGAATTTCATATCATTTGGACCAAACTACATCTCGTCTCCCCAAGGGTCCAAAACTAGTTTTTTATATCTAATTGAAGGAAGTGATAAAAGATATGGTAGTTATATTGGTTATGAATATGAGTCTATTATAATTCATTATACACATACCCTGATTCAATTTGAGAATTTTAGTGATTTTCTGTACATTTGGGAAGCCATTCCGACAATTACCCGGGAGGGATTTGAGCCCCAAAATTGCTAGTTAAAGCATCTATCTTATTCAGATTTTGATATGGAATTGCAGAAGTAATTGGAAGGAAATAATACACAAATTATAATTATAATTAATTTGGTATATCACTCATACACCTTATGGTACAATTCGAGAGCATTTGGAGCTATTTGGAGTCATCTATCATTGGGGGTTGGAACCTCAAAATTACTAGTAAATTCATGGAGTTCCCTTGGATACCTATTCGACCCCAAAACCACATATGATGCTTAAAATATAATTTAATTAATTTCCTATAATATATACAAGTATCATACCAATCATTAGTAAATTTTGTACAGTTTTGTGAAGATATTTGTTCCAGTACACAAGGGGGATTTCCACCTCTTAAATTGACTAGTCTTGTCCCGAAAATTCTTCCCTTGCGAATTGAAAAACATGGTTGAGTATATCAGTGATTATATGTATGATATATGTGATAATATGTCACATCACCCCCCAGGACCTTCCTCACCAAGTTTGAAATAAATTGGAGGAATTTTGGAATCACTTGAATCCATATAACTAGAGTTGTAAGAAGATGAATTTGAGTACGTTGTGAAAGAGTGGAAAAATTGGTCATTTAGTAAAATTTAAAAAAGGGACATTCGAGTGGTATCAGATCATGACCTTGGAACTTGATGTGGTTTGATATTTATGAGTACAATAATTCGGGGACCACAGTTACATATTGAAACCAAAAGTTCTTTTATTGAAGAGGAAAAAAAAAGTAGGAGAAGAATGGAATATTTTTGGGGAAACAATGACTAGGCATGAAAAGAGAACCTCATATGATGGCGAAGAAATAATAAAAATAATGGATCCTATCCTTTAATACATGACCAAGAATATTATGAAAGGATTCAAATTTTTGGCTATCCAAAGTTGGGAAAAATATATTGATTTTAAGAAAACCAAGGGGAAAAATGCATCAACTTGCTTGAAGGAGCAAAGGGAGGAGACTAAGGAGCTACAAATTTATATGGGTGGTGAAGAAGAAAATGCATTACATAAAGAGGATCTAAATTCAACCCCAAATACTTTGAAAAATATGAGGAAACATCACATGAGAAGGAAGAAGAGTACCTTGAAACTATTGAATATCATTCTGAAACAAATTCTACTATGGACATGGACCAAAGGGAATCTACGGATGGATGTTTGAACTATGGAGTACCTAATGATGGGTTCTCAAACCTCTATGTTGGTGACATATATATCACTTTTTAAAGTGTTTCTGCAAGCCAAAATTCCATTAAACATGAAAATGAAGACCTTGTAACAGTTGAATAAGAAACAAGATCAACTTCCCCATCACCACTTGAGCTTCATGAAGTTGGTCCAAGTAAGAAGGAAGAAGATGAGGAGGTTCATTTGTAAGAGCATAATTTTATTGAAGGGTACTTAAATATGAATGAAAATAAGATTCAAGAGGCCCTTAGAATACTCCATGACACTCAAGCATTGGTATCAAATTCTTGTTAGAGAGCTACTTCCTTGGACGAGCCATCCTTCCTTGAAGACATGGAAAATATTCAAAGAGAAATGTGGAACATCAAAGGTAATTTAATGTCTTTGATTTTTTATACAAAAAATATCATTTATCTTATTGAATGGTTACATGAATCCTACTTGAAGAATAATGAAGTTATTCATAAGCTCACAATTCAAAATGAGCAACTTCTTGAAAAGTTGCAAGACACTGTTTTTTCCTCTTGTGTTTCATATTGTGAAATGGTAGATTGCTTGGAGGATTCTCATGACATGGTGGATCATGAGAAATTTGGAAATTTGAATGTAATTTATATGTTTGAATGTTAACTTGAAGAGATCCAAACACTTGATGTGGTAGAAGAGGAACTTGAATTGTCTCTTGATGAAGGCTATGCAATTTTTAAAGAAGAGCATGATTCCTCTACGTTGGAACCAATCTATGACAAAGGTTTCTCACTTTTGAAGGAACTTCATGATACAACCCATATGGATCCTTACCTTGATGAAACTTCTACACTTTCTGATAATTTGGGTGAGTTAGTTCATTCTCCTACATCCTGCAATTCCATTGCAGCATTAGTCTCAATGAAGTATGGGTGAAAGGGTTCTTTTTTATGGTTCCACATGAGGAGTATGAAAATCCTATATTTAATTTTTATGATGACATGGTTGGAGAAAAATATTATTCACATTTTCAGCATCCTCCTTTGTTACTTTATGATGATGCACATCTACATGGATGCACCTATGATATGCATTTGAGTCACTTGAAGACTCATGGTTTTTCTTGCTCAACACTTGGTTAATTTGATGTTGGAGGAACTTCATCTGACACTTGGGTGAATAGGGATATGATTGAGGAACATTTTTATTAGCAGCAAAATCCTCTGTTATTTCATGATGATATACATATTCATGGGTGTATTGAGGAGACTTCTTTCAGCCACTTGAAGTCTTCATGTTTTATTTGCTCCTTATTTGGTTCATATTTTGTTGGAGGTTCTTGATTCACTTCTTGGATGAAAGAACAAATGGATGATTATTATTTTGATGCATATTACATTTTTTGGGAGCAACATTATAGGACATGGGATCCTCACCTATGTCATTGGGGTATATTTGATTGGTCACTTGAAGCATGTATGCACTTGGAAAATGTTAGTGTACTCACTTGGAGGTATAAGCAATTTCATGATTTTTTGATGAGGAATCTCCTTGATGTATCCTTTTATTATGTTGTTATGTACTTTTATGATATCTATTATGCACTCATGATATTTGGAAAAATTCATACAAGAAAATGGGATCCAAGAATTCTCTTTCCTAATGGTAGAGTTGGAGAGCACTCTTAATTGTTGGAGTGCAATGTAATGTGCCAAATTTTTCATTGGGTCACAATGGATGAATCACATTTTCCATATTCATGAAAGTTTTCAAAGGGATGCTAAATGTCAATTAATTGTGAAGGAGGAAAATCACTAGTTTCCTAGGTTGGGGGTGGAAGCTTTGAGATTTGGAATAAGGGGAATAATAAATGATGTTTAGACATTAGAGGAGGATAAATATTTAATAATGTATCTTATTAAATAAATACAATAGAAAAATGAAATGGATATGGATAATGGAGACACATGGAGACTATGGGGCCCACTCAAGCTAGAATTCCTATGTTAAATGGCATCCTCCTCTTGTAATTTCAAATATATGGGAAGACTGATGTTTTGGGATGGATTATGAGGTTAATATACTTGTCCATATACTTCATAGGTAAAATTTGGGATGAATTGTAACTTACATGGGAGAGGAATATCCAAATGGGAGTTTCATCGACACTTGGCTAGATTCCCCTTACATTTATGACATCTATGACACCAATGATGGATATTCTATGACAATTATGACACAATTCAGATCTGAAGGCTGAAATATTGATATAATGACATGTCAGGACTGAATAGAGAATCTTAGAGGTCAAATTTGGGAGTTGGAGAAGGACAAGAGGCTCCTACTCAAATTTGGGAGAAGAGGGAAGGTGAAGAGAGAGGCCACATGGCATAGCACGATAAGCCACCCCAATTAGAATTGTATTTGTAACCTTATAATACCAATAATTTTTATAAAATATAGGTATCAGCTATGATAATAATCTTTTTCTCATTTGTGAATTGTGAGAGCTAATGGATGACTAGTTTTCTTGCTTAAGCCAATTTTGAGGGTGAAAGATTCCCATCCTATTTGGTGTTTGGAAAGGCCAATCAGGTATTTCATAGATATTTAATGGAGTCTTATTTCCAGGTTTAATATATATTAAATCATGTGTATTCTTCTATTGCATCACTCTCTCTCAACTATTTCCAGTTTTCACACCATATTCATGCCAATGTAGGGATCGCTCTTTGGGTGAGCTATTGATCTCTTTGGGGAATATTATAATGAAAATTATCTTATGTTCTGATGTATATTATGTTTATTTCACTTTAATAATACTTTCATGTCTAAATACCCAAAATAATTTATGTAAAAATGTTGAACAATGAAGAAATAGTGTCATTTCCCAACTATCTTATTGTGAACCATTGTAATGCTGATGATTTTGATATGGGAGAGAATTTAATTGTAAATTTATGATTGTAATAAATTAAATATTATATTTTTTTCATTATTAGAAATTTTCAATTCTAAAATCCCAATATTTGTATGCAAAATGACTTTTAATGAGCAAACAATGACAATTTCCACTCTATTTTGATATATGCCATGGTAATGCTTATTATTTCAAATGGATTAATGTGTTTATGATAAATTAATGATGTATGGAATGTAATTAATGTTTATTTAAAGTCTTATGTTCATTAATTAAGCATTGGAATCCATTTTACTTATTTTTATTGCATTGGGAGAAGATTTGGTGCATTTTCCCCAAGGGTCGAAATTGTGACTTGGGAGTTGTTTTGGAAAGAGTCATAAAAGCATGTATAAACTGAACCATGATGCATATGAGACTTTTAAAATGTACCTTACACATACCTATCCTTTTTTCATAAAATTAAAGTGACTTTGGGATCATTTGTGAAGCCATTTCCGGCAATTACCTAGGGGGATATGGAGCCCCAATTTTCTAGTAAAGACTCCTACTTTGAACAGAACATTACAAAATATTGAAGAAGTATTTTGTATGTCACAAAACATAATTAAAAATAATATTTAAGTTATATTATCATTAATTTACCTTCAAAGAAAATTTTGAATCATTTGGGTCAATTTGGAGACCAAGACATTAAAACTAGTCAAGAGCCAAAATTGTGAAAAAATGGAAAATTGGGCATTTTAATAAAATTTCAGAAAAGGACATTACAGTGGTATCATAGAATGATATTGGCACATTATTTGGTATGATATTTATGAGTAAAATAATTCAGGGACCACCATTATATATTGAAACCCAAAAGTGTTTTTGTTGAAGAGGAAACAAAAAGTAGGAGAAGAAGGCAATTTTTTTGGAAACTATGACTAGGGATGAAAAGGGAACCTCATATGATGGTAAGGAGATAATAAAAAGAATGGAACCTATCCTTGAATACATTACCAATAATATTATGAAAGGATTTAAATTTTTTTCTATCCAAAGTTGAGAAATATATATTGATTTTAAGAAGACCAAGGGGAAAAATGCATCGGCTTGCTTGAAGGAGCAAAAGGAGGAGACCTATGAAACACCTAGTTCTGAAATAGGTGAAGTATAAGAAGTAGTACATGAAGAGGATATAAATTCACTCCAAAATTACTTTGAAAAAGATGACGAAACATCACATGAGAAGGAATAAGAGTAGCTTGAAACTATTGAATATCATTCCGAAACAAATTCTACTATGGACATGGACCAAAGAGCATCTACTGATGGATGCTTGAACTAAGAAGGAGTACCTATTGATGGGTGCTCATAAATATATGTCGGTGACATAGATATCAGATTTCAAATTTTTTCTGCAAGACGAAATTCCATTAAACATGAAAATGAATACCGTGTAGTAGTTGAAGAATAAACAAGACCAACTTTCCCATCACCACTTGAACTTCATGAATTTGGTCCAAGCACAAAGGAAGAAGATGAGGAGGTTCATTTGCAAGAAAAAATTCCATTAAACATGAAAATGAATACCGTGTAGTAGTTGAAGAAGAAACAAGATCAACTTTCCCATCACCACTTGAACTTCATGAATTTGGTCCAAGCACAAAGGAAGAAGATGAGGAGGTTCATTTGCAAGAACCTCATTTTATTGAAGGGTCCTTAAAGATGAATGAAAAGAAGATCCAAGAGGCCCTTAGAATACTCCATCACACTCAAGCATTGGTATCAAATTCTTTTTGGAGAGCTACTTCCTTGGAGGAGCCATCATTCCTTGAAGAAATGGGGAATATTCAAAGAGAAATGTACAACATCAAAGATTTTCATAATGTAGATTGCTTGGAGGATTCTCATGACATGATGGATCATGAGAAAAATGAAAAATTGTAGGTTCTTTATGTGTTTGAAGATGAAATTGAAGAGATCCAAACACTTGATGTGGTGGAAGAGGAACTTGAATTGTCTCTTGATGAAGGGTATGCAATTTTTAAAGAAGAGCATGATTCCTCTACATTGGAACCAATCTATGACAAAGGTTTCACACTCTTGAAGGAGCTGCATAATCCTACCCCTATGGATCCTTCACATTATGACAATTTTTTACTTACTGATCACTTAGGTGAGTTGGTTCTTTCTCCTACATCATAGACTTCTAAATTTTGTAGTAGTCATCCTAATGAAGTATGGGTGAAAGGTTTATTTTTGATGGTACCACATGAAGAGCATGAAAATTATATTTCTCCTTTTGATTATGGAATTATTAGAGCACCATATTATTTACATTTTCAGCAGCATTCTTGTTTACATTATGATTATACACATCTACATGGGTGCACCTATGATTTTCACTTGAGTCACTTGGAGACTCACGATTTTGCTTGCTCCTTTCCTAGTTTATTTGCAGTTGGAGGAACTTCATCCCACACTTGGGTGAAGGGTTATATGATTGAAGGACATTATTATTGGAAGCAACATCCTCTGATGTTACATGATGATATACACATTCATGAGTGTATTTATGAGACTTCTTTGAGCCACTTGAAGTCTTCATGTTTTCCTTGCTCCTTATTTTGTTTAGATTTTGGTGGAGGTTCTCCATTCACTTATTGGATGAAAGAACACATGGATCATCATATTGATTCCCATTACATATCATTTGGAGCACATTTTTAGGAGCATTCCTTGTTACTTTCTGATGATGCACATCTACATGGATGCACCTATGATATGCATTTGAGTCAGTTGAAGACTCGTTGTTTTTATTGCTCAACACTTGGTTCATTTGCTGTTGGAGGAACTTCATCCAACACTAGGGTGAATAGACTTATGATAGGAGAAAATTTTTGTTACCAGCCACATACATTGTTATATCTTTATGATTCACTCATTCATGGATGTATGGGTAGGACTTCTTTGAGTCATTTGAAGTCTCCTTGTTTCTGTTGCTAACTATTTGGTTCAAATTTTAGTGGAGAATCTTCATTCACTTCTTGGATGAAAGAATACATGCCTAAATATTTTGATGCATATCACTTCCTTTTAGAGAAAAATTATAGGACATGGGATACTCCCCTATGTCATTGAATCAGATTTGATTGGTCACGTGAAGCATGTATGTACTTAGAAAATGGTAGTCTACTCACTGGGAGGTATAAGCACTTTCATGATTTCTTGGTGAGGCACCTCCTTGATGTACATTATGTTTCCTCCTTTCACACACCTAGGGGGGAACATGGAAGAAATCTTCAAGCCACTAGGTGTGTCCTTGGGGAAAATTCTTGAGTCAAGGTTGTCACCTTGTTCTTGACTCCTCCATTTAGGCCCAAATTCTAACGAAGCCAAGGGGGGTAGACCCTATTGAGTTACTAAGGAAAAATACTTTAGTATGATGATGTTAAATTGAGATAGTTTCTTAGTAGTTTTGAAATTAACCATAAATAACAATAGATGACAAGATGAAAAATAAACACAATAAAGCACAATGCTGAGACACAGTAAATATATATCAAAAAATTTAAACACAGAACCAGTGCCTTAAAAATGGAGTATAAAATAATCAAAGTACTTGTATGTGCTTAGAGTGAATGTTTTGCAATTTCCTCTTGGTACGTTTTAAGTTAATATGGAATATGAGTCGATTAAATTAGGCAACGAGGGACTCTAGATATACCCAAGGGGTACTTGGAGTATGTCCAAAAATAAACCTTCATGGCTACCCGCAAGGAATGTGTTGGGTGAATGGAGTCTCTGAGACTGTGTTAATAATACACACAAAGGTGTAATAGATATCGGCACCCCAAGGTCACTCTCCAGGAGTTCCCACTTCCTTTGGGTATTTTTCCACCGTTTACGGTTTGATCAAGGCATTGGATTTTCGCCTGATGGTGGTTGACTGAGGAAGGTGAAAACTAATAAATATAGTCACTCAATTTTTTTTTGATGCATCTTGACTGATTGGATGAATTGAATCCAAGTGCAAAGTATACACATTGGAGTCTTGTCAATTTTAGTAAATTTTAAAGGGTGTGTTTTTTAGAAAGAAAAACCCTCCAGGAACCTATTTCAGTCCAAGTGGACCTCAATCGGGGAATAAAGGAGGGATTTGATTTTAGAATGAATGATTTCAGATATTAATGATAAGAAAAAAAATTAAGCAAACCAGAAGTTTTCTAATTAGTCCTACCACACATCTATTTCCCCTTTCGGGTCAATCGGGAAGTCGTGGGGTAAGTATTAAAGTTACTTTGCTACTGTAATATGGAATATATGATAAAGTAATCAAATCATATTATTCTGCATCAATTAAACTAATATAGAGCAAATAAAAGTAAGAAATTGCAAAAACTGAAAAAAAGACGCGAATCACCCTAGGGGGGATGGGGAATGGGCTCGAAACAGCCTATTCGGCAATAAATTTTATTATTAGTGGTTAAAATATAATAAAATTGATATGAATCATCTTATTCCTTATACAGGATGAAACCAATCCTTTACAAAATGCCAAAATTAAAAATTACAGTCAAAAGGGAGACCCCTGGGGGATTTAGATGGCCCAAAAGCCACTTTCGAACAACATATTCTCCTCTTTATTTTAGACCTGATAAAATAAAGCGATATTATTAGAATTAAATATTCCCAAAATCACTTTGAAATTACCTTTGGGTCAGCTTACTTTAAACCAAAGAAACTAAGTTAAAACTAATTAAAACGGTAAAAAAGGAATCAAGGAAAGCAGGCTTTCCTTGGGGTCTTGGATTTCCTTTGGGGAAGCCATTGTTATATGCACTGATTTCTATATTTTATATTTTAAAACAGAAACATAAATCTAATGCATGCAAACTATGGATTCTCTTTAAATTGCAATGCAAAACGGACAATTTCCCTAGATCTAGATGTAGAATGCTTATACAAATTTTAAGGAATGAGATATAGATTATGAGCCTTGAGAAAATATATTTATGTTAAGTTTTACTTTAAAATAATAGATATGAATAATATCAAATCTTGTAAACAAAGTAACCAGGTAAAATTTTGATTTTTAGAAGGAGGAAGAGAGAGAAAGAGTGTTGGAAGCCTGGGAATATTGGGCTTTGGAGTTTGCTTTGGTGGAATACTGAGGGAATGTGTCCTCCAAAATATCCTAAAGATGAGGAATATCCAAACTAGATCAACCCATTCTACAAGTGATATCAGCTGCAACTTAGAAATCCTTGTACAAACAGATGGTTAAATCATCGGTGTTGCTGGAAAAAGACAATTAGAAAGCATGCAATTAAACTTAAAATACAGGAAAATCCAAGAGATATGAAACAAGAAGACATTAAGAGCATAAATCAAACTAGAATAATCTCTTTCCCCAATAGGAGGGAGCTCTCTCCTTCAGGGCCAACAATTAACCAGCAAAAAACAAAGATCAATAATACATATTATACCTCATAAGCACTTGACAATCACCATCCACACATGAAGAGCCTTACACCATAGATATTGCCTCCAAATATTCTTTATTCCAAAAAATAGTACACAATACAATAGCAACAACATCTCAATCCAATTCTAACTAGCTTGGAAGAGGAAAACTGAGCTTTATTTATAGCAAAACTAGGAAATCTACCCCCAAGGGGGGGGGATTCCCAAGGAGAGAGAGACTATAGATGTATATGGAGTTAATCTAAGCTTGATTTGAGTCTAACTGAGCTTGATCTAAGTCTCACTGAGTGCAACTGTCAATCAGAGATATGATTAGATTGACACCTCAACCTGCTAACTGAAGCATCCACCAAAACTCATCCAGATGGGCCCACACATGTGGAGGAGAGAGAGAGGGTGAAAATCCCAATATTGCATGCAATACTGCACTCCCTGTTCAGCCCAAATCACCCCCTTCTATCAAGGGATGGTAAGATCCAGTCAATCCTAGCTGAAGAGATTAATTTCAGTCAAATCGGAGCAAATCCCAATGATTTAGGATTTTGAATTTTCTCCATTATTTAATTAATTTATTAATTAAAATAATCAATATTTGATTTTTAGGGATTTTTGACCTGAGTGATGGAAAAATCACTCAAAACTTATAAAAATTCGGTCTATGGGTTTACATGGCACTCTAAGCTTGAAAACGAGCACCCCCATGACTGAAACTGATTTGAGATCCCACTTTTATTACAAAACCAATTTTTCCAATTAGACTATTAAAAAATAGCCTAAGTTTTGGAAAATTTAAAACTTAAAAAAAACTTAAAAAATTAAAAATAAAAATAAAAACTAAGGGGACTTAGACATGTTCATATGACTCGACCATAATTCCTAGCATGTATATACATTGACACATAGACTCTAATAACCTCAATAGGCCAAAATGCCAAGCCAACCACCCCAACTTTGGAAGTATTGAGTTAAAAAATAAAAAATTATCAGTTGTTTATTCAAGAACCAATAATAACCAAGGGAAAAAAAACCCTAGGATGATCAGATTGACAAATAATGTCTAAGAGACCGAATCTTTTACAGACACTATCATGCTAGAACATTTTATTACAACTCCCCTATGGGGTATGAACATTTGATATAGTACAACAAGCACTTCCCAGAAGCACTTCAGAAGGTCTTCTAAAGTCAGAACAAATCATCTTTGTCCGGTTCACCAGGCTCACTTGATAAAAAACCACTAAGTACAGCATAGGTGGTAACATCTAGATCCATCTAGGGACACATGCTCTGAATAATCTTTTGATCAAAGAAGAGGATGTGAGAACCCTAGAATCTCTGGGCCCTGCATAGCAATTAAAGCTTGTCAGTAATATGTATATAAAACAAATGAATTATAAAAGAAGATTAATGTAAATAAATAGTCTATGCTGTACAAAAAAAGCAATATTTTACAAAACTAATATACAAAAGAAAAATTTCAAGTTTAGTACTATGGATCAAAACATCAATAATACAACAATATGATAGATGAAATTTTAAAATACATGTAGGGCAAGGTTTAGAAATTGGCTCTGAAACTACTAATGCCAATAAAGGCATCAAACTGTCTCAACAAAGAACATTTTTAGGAGAAATCCATTCACTGGTAGGATTAACCTTTCTCCTTCTAGGTCATTTAGGTAAAAAGAATTTGTTCCTACTACTTCATTAATGATATATGGCCCCAACCATAAACTGTCAAACTTTTCGTGTTTCCCAGGTTTCTCCTGCACTTTTTCCCAATGCAAGACTGTGTCACCTACTTCAAAGGATCCTGGCCAGGTAGATCTATCAAAGGTTCTCTTGACTTTGCTTGAATTTATGATACTTTGGTCAAGGGAGTTTCTTCTACTCTCATCTAACTCGATCAACTACTTGATTCTGTTCTAAATGGCCTCCTGATCTGAGATAAAGGTTTGGAGAAGATGATACACTGGAAGCTTTAAGTGGACAAGTAAGGAGACATCTAGGTTATAGACAAGTTCAAAAGGACTCCTTCCGGTTGAAATTTTCTTCGTGATTCTATCGGCCCATAATGCAAACTTGATCTTGCTATCCCAAGCCTTTTTATTATCACCAACAATTTTCTTGATTATGGTCACTAAGTTTTTATTAATTGAATCAGCTAGACCATTTTCTTGGGGATAATAGTTGGATGAATGGGATAAGACAATGCCGTACTTGAAACGAAAGCATGACATCCCATAGGAAACAAAGCACAGGTCATTATCTGTGATGATTCTGGCTGGTACGCCAAATATTGTGATAATCTTATCTTCTAAGAAATCCATGACTACAACATTGGTTGCCTTCTTAGTGGGTATCGCCTCAACCCACTTGGTGAAATAATCAATGGTGGTGAGTATCCAAGAATAACCATTGCTCGAGTTATCCTTGAACTTACCAATGAAATCAATCCCCCACTGCTGGAAAGGGGCTTGGACTACTATTGGGTTTAAAGGAAAGTCTTTCATTTTCTGATTTCCAATGAACAACTAACACTGGGGGAAACTATGACAGAATTGTGCACATCTGAAAAGAGGTTCAACCAATAGTAGCCTGCTCTAAGGATTTTATAGGCAGTTGTTCTTACTACAAAATGTCCACCACAAAATACTTCATGGAACTCAACCATGATTTTTTTAGACTCAGGTTCATCGACACATCTAAGTACTAAACCATCGGGGTTTCTCCAACCCAAACCATATTTTGTTAAACAATACTTAGTTGCTTTTAACCTTAATGCTCTTCTTTTATGGCCAAGTAGGTGATCAAGGCATGTAAGGCTACGGAGAAAAAATACGATCTTAGTATACCAAGGGTCATTAGAGGAAATTTGATGTCTAAAATGGGCCTCCTAAGGAAAATAATAAAATAATAGTTAAAATTATAAAATAATAGTTATTAATTTTGGAGGAAGAATGAAAAAAACAACTTTTTTTGTTCGTATTTTCAACATATCTCCCTATGTTTTTACTCAAATTCCGAGTAGGAGAGCTCGTTGGATGCAAAATTTAATTCTACATCCAATGAGTACCCACACTGCATACTTTTGATGCACCTTGCTACCCCAAAAATAATAAATACCTGAAAAAATGTGATGATGACATCATCATCATGTTTTTTTAGGTATTTCTTACTTTTGGGGTAGCGGGGTCCATCAAAAGTATGCAGTGTGGGTACTCGTTGGATGAGGAATTAAATTCCATGTCCAACGATCTCTCTCGCTTGGAATTGGAGTAAAAACACAGGGAGATATGTCAAAAATACAAAAAAAAGTAGTTTTCTTTTATGACAAATATGTCAATTCAACCAGTATGGTTGACTCAATTGATTGAAATTCTATTGGTTCTTCAATTACAACTCACAAAATTTATTGTTGGCACGTTTTCTTGTAAGGCCCATTTTAGACCCCAAATTTCCTCTAATGCTTGCTCTAATCTTTGAAGCTTGTCTAATACACTTTGCTCTAGATCACTGTTCTGGCAAATTATTCCTAAGGCCTTTTCATTTCCTTGGGTCAACATATTTGCAAGGCCTTGTCCCTTAATTAACTTAGTAGATTTTATCTCTAAATCATACTCTTGAATCTTTGAAACCCACTTACCCATGATTCCTAGACAATCTTGTTGACACATGATATCCTTGACAGCTACATGGGGTAAATACCCAATGATTTAAGTATCCTACATAAGTTCCGAAATGTTTAAGGGACTTGAAAAGAGCATAGGCCTATTTCTCCATGGTGGTATACTTCAACTCTGAATGTTGCAAGGCTCTAATCATAAAGGCTATATGTTTCTCTTGTCCCTCCTTATTCTTTCGAAGCAAAACACCAGCAATGGTGTCCTCCGAGGAAAAGGAAAATATCTGAAATTCCTTGGAATAATCTGGACTGATCAAGACTGGGGACCTAGATATGGCATCTTTGATAGACTAGAAAGCATCTTTCCCTTCATCTGTCCACTCAAATTTAACATCATTCTTTAACAATTTTTGTAGAGGCTTCATGAATTTTGCTAAATTTGGGATGAATCTCCTTATGAAATTAATCTAACCCTTGAAATAATGGAGAGCTTTAATATTCTGAGGAAAAGGGACTTTCTTATTGGCTTCAATTCTCTCAGGATCGACTTTGACACCATCCTTAGAAATGATGTGTCCCAACAACTTGCCTTCGTCAACACCAAAGATTGATTTGGTGGGGTTTAAGGAAATACCATATTTTCGACATCTTATGAACACCTGCCTAAGATGAATTCTATGGTCAGATCTTTCTTTTGAGAGAACAGTTAAGTCATCTTGATATATTTTGATTATTTTTCGTATAAGTTCTTTAAAGGCAAAATCCATGGCTCTTTGAAAGGTGGCACCAACATTTAATAAGCCAAAAGGCATTCTTAAAAATTTATAGGTGCCCAAGGTGTGGTGAATGTAGTTTTATGTTGATCCTCTTCATTTACAAACACTTGGTTATAACCAGAAAAGCCATCCAACATGGACATCATTCCTGATCCTGTTACTCTTTGAAGCAATGTTTCCATGTCGGGCAATGGGTAATTATCTTTAAGGCATGATGTATTCATATTTTTGAAATCTATACATATTCTAATTGACCCATTCTTCTTTCTGACAACAACTAAGTTGGAGCACCATGATAAATGTCTTGTAGGTGCTATGATCCTTGCTGCTAACATCTTCTAAATCTCCTTCTGCACAATGGGGGCCAACTTAGGACTTGACCTCCTTAGCCTCTTATGTGAGGGGAATAGTGTGTTGAAACACATATTCCCGATAGGATTTAAGTTCATCATAACTAAATTCCAACACATCTATATATTCTTTGATTAATTTGATCAAACCATTCCTTTCCTTTTCCGAAGTACCTTTTCCAATTTTTATTAACTTGGGGTCCTTATCAGTTCGTATGTTTATTTCCATATAATCCCCAATTTTGTATTTCTTCTTTTTTGTTTTTATGACGATCCTATCGATCAAAAATATTTTCAAAAATCTATAAGGATACTCGGGATGTGATTCCTTTCATTATCCTCGCATTCCTGATACTCTTTACCCTCTTGCTGATAAATGATCTTGCAACCTTCAAACTCTTGGAGATTATGGATGAATCTCAAGATTTTCTCATCATCTTTAAACACTTTCCAGTGATCTACATTATCGGGAATTGAAGGTCTGAAATTAATTTCCATTTTCCCATTCCCACTAATCATTTCATCTGATGGCTGGAGGGTGGATGTTTCTACCGCCAACTTATCTGCTAACCCATTCATTTCTCTAGGGACCTTTTGAATGTTAAGTGCATCAAACCATTCCATGGTGTTCCATATGGCATTTATATAATTACTTAGTTTGTCATTTTTTCACTGATACTGATTCTCAATCTGGAGGACAACTAAGTATGAATCACCTTTTATGTTTAACATATTTATCCCCATGTATTTAACGGTTTCTAACCCTAGAATCAATGCCTCATACTCATTTGCATTGTTTGATGCTTCAAATTTCAACTTGAAAGCAAAGTTGTAGACTTTATTTGAAGGAAAAATGATCACGATTCCTGCACCCTTTCCGGCTTTGGAATAACCCCCGTCAAAGTAAATTTACCAAAATTTATCTATATTTTCATCTTTAATGTTTTCCTTAATAGGGGCCATGAAATTTGACAAGATACCATAGTTTCCAAAGTTATCAGTGAAATGAACAAATTCATTTCTGGGATTTTTAGGGTTTTCTACATGTCGTTTCCTTAGCTTCTCTCTGTGGAGTATCGCCCTGGTGTTTTCTTATGCAGGTATAGTAGAATATGTCCAATACATTTGAATGTACCCACCAAGAGTTGTGGCCCACTTTCTGGATAGCAACATACCCCAAATATATGGAACATCTATCACTACTACATCCATTGACATGTCGATGTCAGGATACTTGGCCAACTTAACATGTAGATTTAAGATTATCCCTACCACTTCAACTTCTCTTGCATCCATTACACAAAAATTGTGGTAAGGTCGAGTGACCCTTAGATTTAGTTGTTCCATTACTTTTCTTGTCATGACATTTGATAAAGCACCTAAATCTAACATGCAATTATGAAGGAGAAGGTTATCAACTAAGAGAGAGACATAAAAAGGTGGGTGGTATTCTCTTTTCAGATCAACACTATTGAGGACTATAGGAATATCCATAGTTTCAATATGTTTGTCTTCAAATATAGAATTATTATTAGGGAGAGGATCCTCTTTGACAATATTATGAGTTTTAATTTGACTATCATCTATGGATTTAAACAACTTTTCTTTTTGGTGAGGAATTTTAAGGACATGAGTTGCATAAACATGAACCTTATCACTACTTATCCATTCTCCCATGCCAATATTTGATTCACAGATAACAGGGGGATCTGGGAGAGGAGGGGTGGTTACCTTTGGCCTGTATTGTTTAGATGGTGATGGCTTCTCCTTTCTTTGATAAAACGAACCCTTGAATATAGCCTTCTTCATTTCTTGAATTCTTTCTGGAGTAGGCATTTCACCATATAAGTTGGAAAGGAGGTCATTCTCATAACTGTAATCCATGGCATGCTTCCAATGCTGGTTTGATAAAGGGTAGGTTTGTCCTACCATGTACACAGGATCAGACTCACTTGACGTTGTTTCCTGATTATTGACCTTGGGAATTCCATGTTCCATAACTTGGTTTGAAACATAGCAAGTGCTTTCTTGGTGGAATTGTTCACAAGGTCTACACCATCGAACTACTTCTTATACCATTTTAGCTGAGTCTAACTAGTTTGGAATCCTAGGCTCTTATTGAGGAGCTTTCTTTTGATACATATGATTTTGTTTAGGCTGAAAGTTCCTAGGTCCATTATTCCTTTCCATTGTGATTATTCTATTTTACATATGATTCAATTGTGCAGAATGATTGGCCATTAGATGGTTTTGACTAGTAACCAAGTTTTTTATCATGTCTGTCACCTTTTCCATGGGATATTTAGAACTTCCTTTTTCTTATGATTCAACGGATTTACCCTTCTCTTTTTTGTAGGAAGTGTTTCCCCTAGTGTAACCTGGAATGTTGGACATGCCTGAAGACTGCATATTCTTTTCTATTTTCTCGACCAATTCCTGGGCAGTTTTTAGATTGCCTGACTCTTTGTCTCTTAACTGGTATCTTAAATCACCGGTGAAAGATTTGATGTAGGATATAAGGATAGAGGCATATTTTGGATTGATTTATCTAGGAAGGTCCGCAACCACATTCCTGAATTTAGTGTTAAATTCATCCATGGTTTCATTCTCCATCTTCTTTATGCTATGAAGGACAATGAGCAGATGTCTTGGTTCCTTCTTTTCTCCCCATTTCTTCTTAAAACCATCTAGGAATTCACTAAGAGTTTTATATGAATCATCATCTAGGTCAGAGTACCATTCTCCAGAATCGTCTTCTAAGGATAGAGAAAAGAGCTTCATTTTGACATCGTCATGGTCATGGGAAGCATTATTGGAATAACTGACCAGGTGCTTTTCAAACTTTCAAAGGTGAGACTTGGTAGTGATGGAATTATTGCCCTAAAATATGGGGAGCTTCTTGATAGCATAATTTGGAATGGCATGGGGAGCACCTCCTATCTGAGAAAAGTCAAGGGGTTTGAAAAATCCAGTCATTTCTTGAGATTGGTGAATATGACTCTCTACAATTATGTGATGGATATCTGAGAGGGATTGGTATCCTAAATCTTCAAGGTTTCTACGAGAGGTCTACCTATTCAATCTTTCTCTAATAAAATTTTTGGGATTAGGGAGAGGATTGAATAATTGTCGACGGTTTCTTTGGGTAGAAATTCTTGAAGGGATGTTAGATAGTGGAGTCACCTGACGGATCGAGTTTTAATTTGTATTTTTTTTAAAGACAAGATCAATCAAATTTTTTTATCTTTTTAGTTGTTTAGAAAAAATATAAGCTAAGTCGTACTCAGGAATAAAAATATTTATCCCCGGAAATGGTGCCAAAAAGTGTTTCCGCCTTTCACACACCTAGGGGAAGGAACATGGCAGAAATATTCAAGCCACTAGGTGTGTCCTTTGGGGAAAGTCTCGAGTCAAGGTTGTCACCTTGTTCTTGAATCCTCTGTTTAGGCTCAACTCCTAACAAAGCCAAGTGGGATAGACCCTATTGAGTTACTAAGAAAAACTAATTTAGTATGACGATGTTAAATTGCGATATTTGCTTAGGAGTTTTGAAATTAACCATAAATAACCATAGATGACAAGATGAAAAATAAGCACAATAAAGCATAATGATGAGACATAGTAAATATATATCAAAAGATTTAAAAATAAAACCAGTGCCTTAAAAATTGAGTCATAAAATAATCAAAGTACTTGCATGTGATTGGAGTGAATGTTTTGCAATTGCCTCTTGGTATGTTTAAGTTAATATGGAATATGAGTGGATTAAATTAGGCAAGGCGAGACTCCAGATATACCCAAGGGGTACTTGGAGTATGTACAAAAATAAACCTTCAGGGCTACCCGCAAGGAATGTGTGGGCTGAATGGAGTCTCTAAGACTGTGTTCATAATCCACATGAAGGTGTAACAGAGATCGGCACCCCAAGGTCACTGTCCAAGAGTTCCCACTTCCTTTGGGTATTTTGCCACTGTTTATGATTTGATCGAGGCGTTGGATTTTTTCCTGATGATGGTGATTCGGGAAGGTGAAAACTATATAATATAGTCACTCACATTTATTTTGATGCATCTTAGCTGATCAGATGAACCACAGCTAAGTGCAGAGCACACACACCGGAGTCTTGTCAATTTACTAAATTTTAAAGGGTGTGTTTTTTAGAAAGAAAAACCCTCTAAGGACATCTTTCGGTCCAAGTGGACCTCAATCGGGGAATAAAGGAGGGGGTTTATTTTAGAACAAATTATTGCAAATATTAATGATAAGCAGCAAAAAGGAAGCAAACCACAAGTTTTCTAATTAGTCCTACCACACATTTCTTTCCCCTTTCGGGTCAATAGAGAAGTCGTGGGGTAAGTATTAAAGTTAATTTACTACTGTAATATGGAATATATGATAAAGTAATCAAATAATATTATTATTCATCAATGAAATTAATCTAGATCAAAGAAAAATAAGAAATTGCAAAAACTGAAAAAGGATGTGAATCCCCTCAGGGGGGATGGGGAATGGGCTCGAAAGAGCCTATTTAGAAATAATTTTTATTATAAGATGTTACAATATCATAAAAATGATATGAATCCTCTTGTTCCTTATACAAGATGAAACCAATCCTTTACAAAATGCCAAAATTAAAGATTACAGTCAAAAGGGAGACCCCTGGGGGGATTTGGATGGCCCAAAAACCAATTTTGAACAACAGCTTCCCATATTTATCATAGACCTGATAAAATAAAATGATATTATTAGAATAAAATATGCCCAAAATCACTTTGAAAGTACCTTTGGTTCAGCCTACTTTAAACAAAAAAAAACTAAGTTAAAACTAGTTAAAACAGTAAAAAAAGAACCAAGGAAAGCAAGCTTTCCTTGGGGTCTTGGCTTGGATTTGTGGAAGCCAATGTTATATTAATTTATTACTGTATTTTATATTTTAAAACATAAACAAAAATCTAATGCATGAAAACTATGGATTCTCTTTAAATTTCCATGCAAAACAGACGATTTCCCTAGATCTAGATCTAGAATGCTTATACAACTTTTTAGGAATGAGATATATATTATGGGCCTTTATAAAATATATATATGTTAATTTTTAATTTAAAATAATATATCTGAATATTATCAAATCTTGTAAACAAAGTAACCAGGTAAAATTTTGATTTTTAGAAGGAGGAAGAGAGAGAAAGAGTGTTGGAAGCTTGGGAATATTGGGCTTTGGATTCTGCTCTGGTGGAATACTGAGGGAATCTGTCCTCCAAAATATCTTGAAGATAAGGAAGATGTAAACTATATCAACCCCTTATACAAGTGAGATCACCCGCAACTTAGAAATCCTTGCACAAACAGATGGTTAAATCATGGGTGTTGCTGGAAAAAGACAATTAAAAAATATGCAATTAAACTTAAAATACATGCAACTCCAAGAGATCTGAAACAAGCGAACAGTAAGAGAATAAATAAAACTAGAATAATATATTACCCCAATAGGAGGGATCTCTCTCCTTCAGGTCCCACAACTAACCCACAAAAAGCAAGGATCAATAATACAAATTATACCTCATAAGCACTTGACAATCACCATCCACACACGAAAAGCATTACACCATAGATCTTTCCTCCAAAGCTTATTTATTCCATAAAATAGTACACAATACAATATAAACAACACCTCAACCCAGTTCTAACTATATTGGAAGAGGAAAACTGAGCTTTATTTATAGCAAAAACAAGAAATCTATCCCAGAGGGGTACAATTCCCAAGGAGAGAGAGACTACAGCTGCATGTGGAGTGAATCTGAGCTTGATCTGAGTCTAAATGAGCCTGATTTGAGTCTCACTGAGTGCAATTGTCAATTAGAGAGCTGATCATACTGACACCTTGTTACGGAGAGAAATTCCTATGGCTTGGGGTACCACAACAGACAGCTAGACTCCAGAAATCAATCTTCTCCAATATGCAATAGAAATAAACAATC